>CM061139.1:93350683-93406687 GCA_030789695.1 Scilla litardierei | reverse complement strand
CAAATCCGCCCTCTGGCCACTCCTGGTAGTCTCTGTATCTCCCCCGGCGCCTGCTGTGCGTCCCTCCTGGTGGTGGGGCGGTGGCTGCCACCTCCCATCGTCAAGTCGAGGGTCGGGAGGGTCCCGATAGCCCTCGCCGTAGTCTCTGTGCTCCTGAAAATCCCCGGGTCCCAAATCCTCCTTGAAGTGACGTGCCGGAGCCTCTCGACGCGGCAACCGCAACTGAAAAGTGCCGAAATTACCGCCAACAGCCCCCCGTGAAGTCGCGTGACGGCCTGGGAAAGTAGGTGGGACCGCGGCCTGCTAGGGGCAGGGCCGCCGGCCCCGCCCGTGGGTCCTCGGGGCCCCAGCGGCCCCCCGTGGGTCGGGGGGTCGCCGGCCCCCCTGGGGCCTTCGCCGCCACTGGGCGAGGGCCCTGGGGGGCCAGCGGCCCCCCAAGGCTCGGGGGGGTTCGCCGGCCCCCCCTGGGGGCCTCGCCACCCCTGGGCGGCGCCAGGGGAGGCCGCCGCCCCCCTGGCGGCCCTCCTGGGGTTCGGCGGGGCCATGGTGGGCTGTCGCGGCCCCCCTACTTTGCGCGCCTGTCGGTGGGGTTGAGTGTTGCCGCCGGCCATCCTTGGGCTTTCGCTGCCTTTCGCCTCACTTCTTCTCGATAGTCGACCCTCCACGGCTCCTCTTCTTCTTCATCGGCCAGATACTCCCCCAAAAAGCCGTTTTCCGGATCAAAGCTCTCAACTTTCTCCTTTTCCTTCTTCAAATGTGCCGCCTTTTCCCCCGATTTAGGTTTTCCATCCCCTTTGCTGTTCAACGCCAATTGATTTAGGGTTCACATCATTTGCGCGAATTGTTCGTCGTGCTTCGCTTGATTCGCCGCCAATTGGTTGATGGAAGCCGTCAACTTTGCCATGGATTCGTCGTTTGCTGCCAACGATTTCTTGATCCCGTCGATTTCGCTGGTGAACTTTGCCTCCAAAGCCTCAATTTTGTCGTGCGATTTTGTCGTGGCCGTCATGGATCGTCACGTGATCTGATACCAAAATGTTAGGAACCAACAAAGATACGATTTTTAATAGATAAAACAATGGAAATAACAAGATATTTGAGCACAAAAGAGGTGTGCTTTCCTCCCAGGACGCCGAAGAGGACGTCCGCACTCGTTTACTCTAAGATCTAAACCTAAGGACGCTCAATAGAAAATATCCAATATCAAGCATAAAAATACCAATGACGGCTAGCCCCTATAAATAGAAGAAACTAGGGTTCCTAGGCTAATTGGACGCGCGCGCATAATCAAAGGGGGGAGGGGGCTGGCGGCTAGCAAAAGGGCCCGGCCTATAGGAGAGGCGGGTTTTAGACCCGCAGGGTCTAACATATCCCCAATATTAATGTTCAATGAGAGAAGTATAAGCAAAACATACTTTTATTTGAGTTAGTATAATTTATATCTTCTTAGATACATCTATGATTGCATGTCATCATTTTTAAGCCTCCGATATGACACTCCGATATTTAGTCAATATCCCCTATATCCGTAATCCGATATCAAATTTCCTAGGCCGATACGCGACCGAAATCCGATATTTAGAACACTGCCACCCATGATCCCAAAACACCTATATAACTTAATCAAAAACCAAAAATAACAAAATGTATCCTCACAACCGCTCTTCTCAATCAATGTTCAAAAATACATTTCAAGGATGGAGAGAGGCTTATGGTAGTCCAGAATGACATCAAACAGCATGAGGTGGTGGAGATCGAGGTGGACTAAGCTCTGGAGGGACAAGAGCATGGATGTCTCTAGGGGGTGGATACTAGAGTGTCTAATTCTCCCGAATGTTTGAGACCAAGTCCTTCACAGTCAGAAGTTCGCTCGCATATGTGAAACCACCGTCCAGATGTTGGAAAGATTGTACTCAAATTCTCTCAAACATTGAGATAAATTCTCAGGAGGCTATGAGGAGGATGGATCAGAGGGAGGACATATTCCATCCTGAATAAGTCGGAGATGATTACTGATCTGACGATGATCCTAACCAAGTCCAAAGACAAGAGACTGCACATTCTCTAGGTTAATACGGATGGAAATCATATCATTGTCCTGATTGCGAGAACTCCGGATTAGAAACTCAACTCTGTTTCTGATGACCTCGAGGGGATCTTCAAGAACTGGAGAATCTGAATGAGCGTGAGAATCGTCGTGAGCAGGAGAGTGCTAAGAAGACGGTGGCTAAAACGACGATGAAGATCGATCATACGGTTATTCCGAAGACAGCGTTATCTGATGCGCCGCATCAAGAGGAATCGTCCTCTTAGACCGATGAGATATAGAACCAGGTTCTGGTGAAGGTGAAGAAACCTCGATCATCAAATATTGAGGAGATGACGATCTACGAGCATGTTTTGTCTGTGGCATGATGAAACCCTAAGTTCAAACAAGAGATTGTCGAAAATTTCGACAAAGCTTGACAAAACCGTAATGGAAGACGAAGGAGCAGACGAATGAAGTACTTTGCTTAAACCCTAATCGAGCGATTCGGGGTTTATAACGATCAGACGAGAAATCTCAGCCGTTAGATCAAAAATTGATCTGGCTTAAAAGTTAAAATCCTTCGTAAGGCGTCTGGAGTGAGGTATCCAGACGTCTAGAGAATTAAAGAGATGAATGAGATTATACTAGGACAGGCGTCTGGATCAAAAGCATCAGACGTCTGGTCAAAAGAATATAGTATATGTAAGTCATACGATATGATGATCAGGCGTCTGTAGCAGATCAATCAGGCGCCTGACGAACTATCCAGACGTCCGATATATCAGCATCAGACGTCTGATTTTGTGAAGCCAGAAGATGATTGCTCTCGGAAAAAAATTGACAGACTGACATTCCTATTACCAAGCATATGAACAATGGTTTAGGTGTTTGGTAAGACATTATCAAACGTCTGGTCAGATGGAAAAATCTGAGAGACAGATATATCTGATACGTTAGACATCTGGTTCGACTACACCAGTCATCTAACTTATATCAGAAAGCTTGGGTTGAACCTAGAAGAATTTCTGAGTGTTCTCAAGCTAAACAATAGATGCAAACATTTTAACTAAGCATTTATTAATGCAAATCACATATACAATCATCGCATATGATATCTATTCAAATCAAATACATAATGTTTAAAACAAGCATAAGAAACTTACATATCTCATGAGGGAAATACTCAAAATGAAGATTATATATATATATATATATATATATATATATATATATATATATATATATATATATATATATATATGGTAAAGTGTTCCTAGGGTGACTCCCTAGATTAAATCTAAGGAGTCGCCCCCATTTTCTCCCATCTCCCACATTTTTTTGGGATTTTATTTTTCTTGGGATTGTTGGTCACATCATGGATGATCAACATACCAAAAATCAAGTCATTCCAATATTTTTAGAGCCCTCATCTACCCCTTGCAACTTCAACAGTCTGAAAACGTGCTGAAAAACCTATAAAGTTGCAAGGGGTAGATGTGGGCTCTAAAAGTATTGGAAAGACTTGATTTTTGGTATGTTGATCATCCATGATGTGAACAACAATCCCAAGAAAATAAATTTCAAAACAAATGTGGGAGATGGGAGAAAATGGGGGCGACTCCTTAGATTTAATCTAGGGAGTCACCCTAGGAACACTTTACCCATATTTTTTTTGAAAACCCAGAAAAATCCCCAACCCCCTCCCCCTGCCTTTGGCTTTTTAGGAGGGTAAGGCGAGAGCCCGGTCGAGACTATGCAAACTGGGGGGTGACCGCCGTGCCCCCAACGGCCCCTGGGTTAGTCCGAGAGGGGAGATATAGCCCCAGGGTAAATAATTCCACAACAAATTCCACAACAATTACCAAGTCACGGCGGCCATAGGCCTCGAACCCCGCACCCCTTGGCTTTGGAGCGGAATGACTTACCACTAGGACACCCTCTCGTGGGCTCACTTTACCCATATATATATGTATATGTATATATGTATGTATATGTATATATATATGTATATGTATATATATATGTATATATTCAAAAAAATTGATTAAAACATGAGAATGAGATGAAATATATTAGTCATAAGGAAAATGATCTTTTAGAGTTCAGATGAACCCATAATACCTAATTCTCTCCTAAGCTTCATAAAATAATCTTATCTGAGAGGTTTGGTGAAAATATCGGCAATTTGGTTTGGGTGTCGATGTACTCTAGACAAACATCCTTCTTGAGGACGTGATCATTAATGAAATGATGTCTAATGTCAATGTGTTTAGTACGAAAATGTTTTACCTGGTTCTTGGAGAGACAAATAGCACTTTGGTTATCAACCATGATTGGACATGTATCACAATCAATATCATAGCCCTTAAGTGTTTGTCTCATTTATAAGATTTGTGCACAACCTAATCCTGATGCAATGTATTCTGCTTTGGTTGTAGAAAGAGATAGCAAATTTTGTTTCTTGGAGAACCAAGAAACAAGGGAATTTCCTAAGAAATGACAAGTGCCACTGGTACTTTTCCTATCGGATTTACATCCGACAAAATCGGCATCACTAAATGAAACTATCTCATAAGAGCTTGACTTAGGATAAAATAATCCACAGTCATGTGAATGGTCTAAATAACAGAAAATCCGTTTGACCGCAATGAAATGTGATTGTTTGGTCGTGATTGATAACGTGCACATAAGGATACCGAAAACATAATATCGGGCCTACTTGTTGTAAGATAGAGTAAGCTACTTATCTTACCTCGATGTTGAGGAATGTCAACATCCGTTCCACGTTCATCTTTATCAAGATGTGTTCTTGTGCTCATTGGAGTATGCTTGGATGAAGAGGATCTCATCCCAAAGCGCTTGATCAATTCCACTGTGTACTTTGGTGGATTAAGATCACTTGCCCCAATTGATGAAATTGTAGTCCTAGAAAGTAGGTGAGTTCACACATGTGGCTCGTCTCAAATTCATCCAGCTTGGACTTAGCAAAATCTTGACAAAGTGAAGAGTTAGTAGAACCAAATATAATGTCGTCAACATATACTTGAATTAACAATATGTTATCATCAAAATACTTGGTGTAAAGTGTTGAATCAACTTCAACCATTTTGAAATCCAAATCCACAAGAAAATTCTTTAGTCGATCATACCATGCTCTAGGAGTTTGTCTCAACCCATAAAGAGCTTTCTTGAGTCTAAAAACATGATTTGGTGATTTTTCATTTATGAAACCAGGTGGTTGTGAAACATAAACTTCCTCAACATGTCTATTCAAAATGCACTTTTTACATCTATTTGAAAATGTTTAAAATTCTTGAATGATGCAAATGATAACAATAGCCTAATAGATTCCAATATAACTACTGTGACAAAAGATTCTTTAAAATCTATACCTTCTTCTTGCCAGTAACCTTGCGCTACTTCTTGACAGTAACCTTGCGCTACTAACCTTGCCTTGTTCCGGATGACGACTTCGTTTTCATCCGTCTTCTTTTTGAAGATCCACTTTATTCCAATGACATTGTAGTCTTCCGGAGGAGGAACTAATTTCCAAACATCGTTCCTTTCAAATTAGATGAGTTCTTCTTACATAGCCATGATCCATGAGCTATATTCACATGCTTCGTCAATGTTTTTGGTTCTATTGTTGAGACGAAAGCATAATGTGCGCATCGCTCTACCCTTGACCTTGTATGGATTCCATCTTTAATATTACATATCACTTGATCATGTGGATGGTTTGGAACCATAACAAATGTCTTAGGTAACCCTAGATCATTTGGAACAACCTCAGCTACATCTTTAGTAGGGTTGGTTACAATAGAATCATCTAATAACATTATTCAAGGAATCACATAAAAAATTCAACATTCTCATCAAGGTGAGACAATGAAACATCTAAATCCTCATAAAATTAAACGTGAAGTGATTCTTTAACCGTTAAGCTTCTTTTATTAAATATCTGGTATGCCTTGCTACGATCGGAGTATCCAATAAATATTCCTTTATCGGAACGTGAATCAAACTTATCCAAATTACTGTGTGTTCTTAATAAAACATTTTGAACCAAAAACAAAGAAATAACGTACTTGAGGGATTTTGTTATAAAATAATCCATAACAAGTTTTGTTCGTACGGGGTCTCATAAGAATCCTATTTAGTACATAGCATGCGGTTTGAACGGCTTCCGCCCAAAATTGTGAACCAATGCAGCTATCACAAAGCATAGTGCGTGCACACTCAATGAGAGTTCTATTTTTCCTTTCTACGACACCATTTTGTGATGGAGTACGAGGGAAGGAAAATGTGTGAGTTATCCCGTTCTCATCACAAAAATTAGAGAATAGTTCATTATCAAATTCACATCTATGATCACTACGAATGGTGATAATGGACGTGCCTTGAAGCTTTTGAACTTTCTTAGATAAGATGATAAATTTTTCAAGAGCCTCATTTTTGCTATCCAAAACCTTTACCCAAGTATACATATAGAAGTCAACAACAACTAAAAGTCCATAAAATGTATTTCCTAAGGATGCAACTCTAGTAGGCCCAAATAAATCTAGATGTAAAAGCTCAAGAGGCCTAGAAGTAGATATTATATTCTTAACCTTAAATGACGATTTATGAAGCTTGCCTCATTGGTATAATTCACAAAAACTTTTCTTATTAAAAGAAAGTTTCGGAAAACCTATAACTAGGTTATGCTTGGACAATTTTGTGGAGGTGCGTGAAGTGTACATGACCAAAGCGTCGATGCCACAAAAGTTGTTCATTAGTGTGAGCAACCAAGCATTGGTCTTGTGTGTGGCATATCCAAAATGTAAATGTCTTTTTGACGTGTGCCACTAAACAAAACAATATCATTAATATTATCAAAAAATACTACACAATCCATCACCAAAGTTAACTTTGTCACCCTTGTCAAAAAGTTGACTTAAAGAGATAAGATTGTGATTTAAACCATCTACAAGATAAACATTATCTATGAGAAGTTTAGAGGGGTTACCAACTTTTTCAATTCATATGATGGAGCCCTTCTCATTACCTCCGAAAGTGACCGTTCCGCCATTCTTCATACAGATAATCTCGGAGAGCAAACTTGGATCTCGCATCATATGTTTGGAACACCCGCTATCGAGTATCCAACCTTTTCTTTTGCATTTAGAGCAATATTTTCCCATATTGCCCTTTTTCATCTTCTTAGATACCTATAGAATATACCATAAGCACATGGTACCCAAGCATGTTGGGTCCAAGGGGATTAGCCCTTTGGAAACCAAGTCCAAGTAGACTTTGGCTTCCCAACATAGTTCATATTATTTACTACATCCCTAAAATATGATTGCATATACATGCCTTTGTCACACATGCTAGTGTTCTTAGGACCCCAAATCAAATGACTTTTGAAAGTCCTATGACTTATAGTACATGCATTGAAGGTGTGTTTCTAACAGGAGCATGCGGCATATGAGCATGTGAATGTGTAAAGACATTAGGGTGAACATACTTATGTGGGTGAGTATGTGTTGAATGTGTTTGTGCATACCCATAGTGTGATGCATGTGGGTAATGGATGTGAGGGTGTACATGATACCTACCATGTAATCTTTCACGATGTGTGCGTGTTTTGTGAGCATTCATATGGTTTTTCACATTCGGTGTATATGCATTCAAGTGCATAAGAATGTGAAGCATATAAGCATGAGAAACATGTGGATAAGCATGTGTATGCGGTGGTTGTGTATAACCATGCGCATGAGTGTGTGTGCGGTCATATGGTTCTCACATTTGTGTTTGCACGTGCACGAGGGTGTGGTGCGTAAAACTCATCATAAGTATGAGCATGATGTGAAGGTGCTCTCCTACGTGGTTGAGTGCATGTGTACATGTAAGCATGTCCCTTCTTTGTTTGTCCACCCTTTGGTGGGTTTCTTTTTCAAAATGTGTCACCGGAATAGAGCTTGTCTTGATAGTTAAACTACTCAAGAGGTTAGATGCTCCACTTGTGGATGCGCTAGAGGATTGTCTCACAAATTCTATAGTGGCTTCACTATAGGATGTGCAAAAGGTGGAAACACTATCATTTGAATAGCCAAGTCCACCGCGGTAATTTGCGGAAAGTTGGTTTTCCAATAATGTATTCAATTTGTCCTTGCCCTTGTTGAATCTATCAACGTTGGAGGACATGAGCTCATATCTCTTTGTTATAGAAGAGATATTAGTATCCAAAGTGGATACTTGTGTAGTAAGCTCTTGAACTTGGGATTTGAGAGCTAAAATCTCATTTTCCAAAAGTGTGTTTTGAGATCGAAGTGTTTCAATCTCAATATCGACACATTCACTAATTTGGACTTTGTCCAATTGTAATTTAAGGGATATAAGATCGTTTCTCAAACAATCATTTTGAGAAGCCAAAGTCGCTTTCTCTTTAGTTATTGCATTATGTGAAGTGCTAACATTCATATTTTAATTCATGGATGAAGTAGCTATGCTAGCAAGTTTATCCTTAGCAATCATATAAGAATTGAACAACTTTTAATACTTCTCAAATAGTTGCTCATTTGCTAATTTAAGATCATCCATAGTTACCTCATCGGTGTCAATATCACTATCACTTGATGAGTCCTTTGGAGAGCTTCCCTTAGTCATGAAACATGTATGCGCCACTTCTCCCTTTTCCTCATCCGAGTCTTCGCTACTTGTATCCTCGCTTGAATCATCACATGTTCCAACTAGTCCTTTCTTCTTTTTGTTCTCCTTGAACAAATCTCCCTTTTTGTACTTGGGAGCTTTCCATTTTTACTTGATCTTAAGTAAGGGGGCAATCCATCTTGATGTGCCCTGGCTTATTACAATTAAAACACAGAAAAATTGTTAGTATAAACAAATTTGTTCATTGGTTTGAAGTTACCTTTTCGGTAGAACCGATGGAGCTTCCTTGCCAAAAATTCCATGGACTCCGTCCATTTCTTCATCGGAGTCTTCATTCTCCGAAGCGGCTTTAAAAGCAATTGCTTTCTTCTTAGATTCGGATAGAGCTCTTAGAGTATTCATTTCTTCTCTATCTGCCTTCCTAACCTCATAAGTCATGAGGTTTCTGATAGGTCCGGCCCACTTGTGGAGCCTTTTGGGCTATTTTATTAGAATATGGGCATTTGAGTAATTGGTTATTTTTAGGAAATTGTATTAGAGGGGAGGGTTGTAGCCGGCCCTAGGAGGCTTGATTATTGAATTGTTTTGAGAGAGTTCTTATGTAGATCTTAGGAAAGTGCAGACGTCCTCGCTTTAGGCATCTTGGGAGGGTGGTTGCCCCTACAATTGTAGCCAAATTATCCTTTTTATCTTTATTTTCTTCATAAAGTTCAGATTTGCCTTCGGATCTACCATTTTGGTATCCGAGCGTTCGATCCATGGCGGCATCTTGGGCTAAAGATCGGAGCAAAGCGGGGGAGAAGAAGAATAATGGAGAGATCGAAGAGTAGAAGAAAACCGTAGCGGAGAACTGCGAGTTGATCGCAAAGTTAACGACTTCCATGGATCGGCTTGCAGCTAAACAAGACAAAACTGACGAAGCCCTCGCGTAAATCATCTTCCAACTCTCGATTCTCAATGAAAAGGTAGGGAACGATGGCTCGAACCAAAGTTCTTCAAAAAAGGTCCCATGTTTGGATAAGGGGAAGGAAAAGGTGGAGTCTTATGAAGAGGGTTTGCTCTCCGACGCCGATGAGCACTTCAAGGATGAGGAGAAAGAATCGTGGAGGGACGAGAAAGTCACGGGACCCCACCAAAGCTTAGGAATGGCCGGCCCCGGATGCAATCCAGGGGTCGGCCGACCCCTATCGGGGGGCGGGAACTTCCGCCCGCCCCAGAAAATGGCCGACAGGGCCGGTCGAACCCTGCCGGCCATTGGCAGGATCGGCCGACCATGTCCGACCCACCGGAGGGCCCGTCGGGCCTCCCGAGGCCCGACAGGCCGCCGCAGGGGTCTTCGACGACGGCGGCGCCCCCGAACGGCCCCTTACGGGCTTCTGCTAGTCCGTCAAGGGTACGATGAGCACTTTCAGGAGCCCTGCGAGTTTTCCGGACATCGGCATGGGGATGGTTATCATTATGGTGATGAAGGTGGGGGCAGAAATCATATTGACTGTGGCGGGGAACCTACGGTGGAGACTTTGGTGCTGGTGAGGGGCCAGGGAGACTAGGGGAAACGGAGGAGGTCCACGAGGGGGCTATGGAGACCGTGGTAGAGGGCCGTAGGGGGGATATGAGACACACCATGAGAGGTGGCAGCATTATCACCAACACAGACGCACAGATTCTAGGCCTGACCAGGGACATTTTGGAGGTGATGGCAGGGTAAGGAAGTTGAAGATGCACGTGTTCGAGGGGGAGGACCCGCATGCGTGGATCTTCAGGGCGGAGAGGTACTTCAATTATTATCGCATGACAGAGGCACAGAAGCTGGAGGCATCAGCCATATGTATGTAAGGGAGAGCCCTAGGCTGGTATCAGTGTAAGGAGAAGCGACAACATTTTCGCAGTTGGGAGGAGCTTAAAGATCTCATGTTGGAGAGGTTTTGCGATCCCCACCTGAGAAACCTTCGCGAGCAGTTGTTTGCACTCAGGCAGGACGGACCAGTGAGGGGTTACATCGAGAAATTTGAGACCTTGTTTGGGCGAGTGCATTGGGTCACTGACGAGTCACTGGAGGGCACATTCATGAAGGGCCTGAAGCCCATTATTCGCTCTAGGATTCGACCATACAAGCCCAAGGGACTGGCGGATGTCATGGAGATGGCACAGATGGTCGAGGACCACCAGACCGAGGAGAGGAGAGCCAGGAGCGAGTATGGTAGACAGGTGCAGCGTGGAGCTTCGACAGTTACGGGAGGGGTGAAGGCTACCACAAAGACAGATCAGGCGAGTGAGCAGAAAATTGAGGAGAAGAGAAGCGCACCGCCAGCAGTGGGACAATTCAGGCGGATGACTGACGCTGAGATGAGGTAGAAGAGACAGAAAGGGATGTGTTTCAGATGCGATGAGAGGTTCACCCCAGGGCACCACTGTGGGATGCGCAAGCTGCAAGTGCTGATAGCTGGTGATGACGAGGAGGATGTCGTGGAGGATGAAGAGCCAGGAGTGGATGACGATCACGACTTGGAGTAGGACCGCCAGAGACTTCATGCACCACCTTGAGAACAAGGTGGTTTTCGGGGGCGGAGTAATGATTGGGTCGGCCCACTTTTGGGGCCTTTGGGTTATTTTATTAGAATAGGGGCATTTGAGTAATTGGTTATTTTTGGGAAATTGTATTAGAGGGGAGCGTTGTAGCCGGCCCTAGGAGGCTTGATTATTGAATTGTTTTGAGAGAGTTCTTAGGTAGATCTTAGGAGAGTGCAGACGTCCTCGCTTTAGGTGTCTTGGGAGGGTGGTTGTCCCTACAATTGTAGCCAAGTTATCCTTTTTATCTTTATTTTCTTCAATAAAGTTCAGGTTTGCCTTCGGATCTACCAGTTTCCTATGAAGGCCTCAACCATGTATGTGGCCATGTTATTGCCTCCCTCAATGGCCATTGTCTTCTTTCCTTATTCCGGAGTGACGGCCATAAAGAGTTTCCTTACCTTTTCTATTTGGGTATATTCCTTCCCAAGAGCTTCAAGCTCATTCACGATATCCGTGAATCTTGCACACATGCTTGAGATGGTTTCCTTTTTCTGTATTTGAAACATCTCAAATCATTGTACAAAAACATGAAACTTTGACAACTTTACCTGGGTTGGCCCTTCATGAGTAACTTGGAGATGTTTCCAAATTTGGTGTACGATTGTGCAATTCGAAACTTTATTGAATTCTATTGCATTCAATGCACATATAAGCAAGTTCATCTCTTTTGCATTGTTTGTCTCCGTAGCACTTGAACCGGCGTCCATTTTGAGTAGTCTTCCTCGAGCGAATCAACATACTCCTATTCTACCGTACGCCAAAGAGAAGCGCTCTTTAGAAAGATGACCATTTTGGTTTTCTAATACCCATAATTTGACCCGTTGAAGTGTGGAGGTCGAATTGTGGAGTGATATTCGATGATAGAAGATGCACCATCACTATTGTTGTTGCTGCTTGTGGTTACCATAGTTTGAAAACCTTGTTCTGATACCAATTGTAGGATCTGAAACTATAGGGAGAAACACTAGAGGGGGTGAATAGTGTTTTATAATAATAATAAGTAAATTACGCCAAATTATAAAACCATTATGCAACCTTAGTGCGGAATAAAAAAAAGAGCAACAACACAAGAATGCAAACGTAAACACAAGATTTTCTGTCGTTCGGATTCACCGAGTCACCCGACTCCCTTGAATCCTACTCCAGCTACCCAATAGTCAACCAGATAGTGATTAGTGTTCCACTAATACCCACTTGCCGAAACCTGGCAAGTGTAAAACCAATACACCTTCTTCCACTTCCCACAACCCAGGAATGGATCACTTTCACAACCCGAGAGTATATCTCAAATATTAAAGAGAAACGAGAACGAAATATGAAACAAATTCACACAACATATGCCTTAAATAATACCTTTAAAAATGTGGCAAGAAGGTGTGTGTAATGTGCTCTAAATGATGAGAGTATGAGCACTTACTACTTGTCTCAAGATGATTAGCAATGAATGCTAGAAGCTTGATCTTGAAAGCTTTAGAAACAAGTTGAAACTAAGAGCTTGAATTGCTTTGAATGCTCTTGAATGCTCTAAAGAAGAATTAATGACTTGTAATCACTTGGGAGTGTATTCAATGGTGTCTAATAAGTTCTTAAGTCAAGACATTAAAGCCATATAAATAAGCCACCGAACTTTGTCCAAAATCAGATAAAAATCCCAGGCATTAAATGATGGGAACGGCTATTAACGGGCAGAAATCCTAGTCACCAAGCGCCTGAAGTAAACAGACCAAACGTATATCAAACGCATGTTGTACTGTTCTGACTGGGCCATAAATGCAGTCTAACGGACCATTGGCAGACGTCTGAAGAAGACTTCACAGATGCATGTTCCACTGTCTAGACGTCTGGCTCAAAGGCATCAAGCGCCTGATCATACTGACAGTGAGGGACTGAGTTACTGGAAATATTGGTCCGAATACCCAGACATCTGATGTTCATCATCCAGACGTCTGGTCAACTACGATACGTCTGGTAACACAACTTCAGACGCCTGATCATGACTGACTGCAAAATTTGAGCTACTGGAAATTTTGCTCATAAATAACCAGGCGTCCGATGTATATCATCCCGGTGCCTGACACATTGTGCAGACGTCTGGAAACAAAACTTCAGACGTCTAATTTCTGTCAAACAGCAGAGGCCGAGATACTGGAAGTTCGGCTTGAATTATATAGATATCTGGAGTTCATCATCCAGGCATCTGACGCACTTGTGCAGATGTCTGGGATGAGAACTTCAGGCGTCTGTACAGTGGGGTTTTTAAAGAACTGACTGTGCATGAACACCAGGCGTCTGGAGACTAACCACCAGGTGCCTGAGTAGGCTGAAAAGCTATACTTCAAGCTTATGTAAGTTCTAACCATACGAGACTCAATGATATATGATCAAAAGTGTTGTGAGTGTTATGAAACATATTCTATCAAGTCTATTCAAGGCTTAACATGCTAATTCAACAATGAAGTAAAGAAAGAGATATATTTACATATTAATTCTCTTCATTTCCTATTGAATTCCTTGAAGACTTCTATTGAGCTTGTTGAGTCCAACACTTTGATTTCCTTGAGTTCATTCCTTGATTTCCATGCTTCATTGATTGATGTCCTTGCATCAATGATCCGAGTCATCGTGTTCATTTAATATGACGTTATCTATATTGATGATGCTTTCATTAACTACAAAATATGTGGATTAGTCACAATTAATTGTGTTTGTTTATCATCAAAACCACATTGGGGGATCCAATATTCAACATTAAACAGGAAGTTCGACTGCACAGATGGGCCCACCATAAGACGTGACGTCATATCTGCAGTGGGGTTGTGATTGGATAAGAATTCCGTTAGAGTCGGAGTTCTTATCAAATAGGAACCCCTCCTCTATTGAAACACATATTGTCCCCTAGGCCTATATATAGGGTGTTTAGGCAAGGGTTTCATAGAGGAACACATTGAGAGAACTTTGAGCCGCCTTTTGTGAGAGCCAAATTTGAAAGATTGTGTTAAGAGCTTTTTGAGAGATCGTGTGTGCTTCTTCTTTGTTGTGAAGAGAGAAGATTTGTATTTGTTCTCTCCTTTCATAATAAAGCTCATTAGTGTTCTCTTGGCCTACAATATTATAGTGCTCTATTTGTTAGTTGATTATTCTTCACCATCTGATCTTTGACGATCATCCGCTTACGTACAACAAACTGTTATCAGAGTTGTAGAAGGCGAAGATGAGCAACAGTGGCGATGACAGTTCTTCAAAGACGTTGACATCCAGAGAGCATGCTCCAGTGGCTCGGACGATCGTGTCCAACACGAAGTACAAAATTGAGAAGTTTGATTGAAAGATCAACTTCGGTATTTGGAGATGCGAAGTCTTGGATGTCTTGAACCAACTTCGTCAAGATATCACATTAGACGAAAAGCCAACGAGCATGTCGGATTTGGAGTGGAGAACTCTGAATCGGAATGCATGTAGTATGATCCGATTGTATTTGACGAATGAGAAGAAATATCCGTTCATGGAGACAAATGCGAGGAAGTTTTGGAAGGAGCTCGACGACAAGTACATAAAGAAGAACATCCAAAATCGACTACATTTGAAGAAGAAGCTTTTCGGTTTGAAGTTTGAGAATGGTGTTTCTATTAAGAAACATCCAGACTACTACAACAAGCTTCTAACCGACTTGAGGAACGTCGATATTACATCGTCGATGAAGAATAAAGCAATGATTCTCCTCAACTCTATACCAAGTGATTATGAGTACTTGGTGTCGGTTCTTACTTACGGTAAGAACTCGATCATATTTGAAGTGTCCAACGCTCTTACGAATAATGAGTTCACGATGAACGATGAGGACATGAGAAGCCGAACTAACGACGCTCTTACCGTGGTGAGAGGTCAGAGCAATGAGATGGGCGCAGCTCGGAAGAGGCATTTCCGATCCAAGTCTAGGGACAAGGATAGAGGCCCTCTTCGCAAGGAATTGGCAAAGGACCAATATGCTTTCTGCAAAGAAAGAGGACATTAGGTCAGAGATTGTCCAAAGGTGAAGAAGAGGCACGAAGCGACAGCCAACGTCGTCAAGGCATTAAGGTCGAAGAATGGTTATTGGTCAGTGCTTCGGAGGGTGTAGCACTATAGCATCAGATGGTTGGATGCTCCACTGAGGATGCTCCTTCTATATGATGCCATATAGAGAGTACTTTATAACCTTCCGTGGAAGGGGTAAGAGTACAGTTCTATTGGACGATGACCGAGCTTGCAGCACTACATAGGGACAGTTCAGATGAAGATGGGCGATGGTGTTACACGAGATATCGACGATGTACGTTATATTTTCGGCCTAAAGCGTAACCTCATATCGATGGGATCACTCGAAGCAAAGAGCTGTCGAGTGACAATGAAGGATGGTGATCTGAGCGTGACCCAATGAGCTATAATCATGATGAATGGAAAGTGTAAAGGCAACCTCTAGTATTTGGATGGTTCGGGCGTAACTGGCACAACAGCTCTGGCTCTGAGGATCTAAGACGACTCGCTGCTGTGGACCATGCGTCTAGATCATGTTGGTGAGAAAGCTTTATCAAAGCTTATTGAAGATCGTCTAAAAGGATATAAGACCAGGAAGATCGAGTTCTGCGAGCATTATGTCTTCGAAAAACAGACATGTGCTTCTTTTGGGACGGCCATCTATAGTACGAATGGATCGCTTGACTCATTGGGAGCTAAACACTAATTCGTATCTTTTATTGATGATTTCTCACGCATGGTTTGGTTGTTTTGTCTGAAGACAAAAGACCAAGTTTTGAGCACGTTTATAGAATGGAAGAAGTTGGTTGTGACTCAAACCGTTCGAAAAGTCAGTCGGCTCTGGAGTGACAACGGTGTAGAGTATAAGTCGGACCTCTTCCAAAAAATCTGCATATCGGAGAGGATTCAAAGACACTTCATCGTCAGTGATACACCACAGCAGAATGGAGTATCTGAAAGGATGAATTGGACTTTACTAGAGAATGTCCGATGCATGTAATCTACTGTCGACTTACCGAAGGAGTTTTAGGCAGAAGCCCTGACGTACGCAACCTACTTAGTCAATCGGCTACCTTCTACTTCATTAAGAGGAAGACCTCCTTTGGAGGTCTTGTCAGGAAAACCAGTTCCTAACTATGAGTCGCTGCGGATATGTAACTGTCCGAGCTACTATGCTATGAAGGAGGACAAGCTCGATGCTAAAGCCAAGAAAGTCATCTTCGTGGGGCTGTAGCGATGGTGTCAAAGGATACATGATGTGGTGTCCTAGACAAAGGAAAGTGATAATGAGCAAAGACGTGACGTTTGATGAGTCAGCTTTTTTGAAGGAGCATGAACCAATGGTAGAGCCCAAAAAGACACAGACGAAGCAGGTCTACTTGGAAGTGTCTAAGGTTCTAGATAGCTCGACTACTAACTCAAGCTGATCTATACCAGAAACTGCAGATAATATACTTCGAACAGATGCTGTTGATGTTGGTTGTCCAAGCTCGGAGGGTAGAGATAGCTCGTCTCCATAAGTTGCACAGCAGATGAATTCCATTGCAACTACGAGACCAATGTGTGAGATAAGAAGACCTGCATGATACACTGAGATGGTCACATTCATTTTTTCCGCTGTAAGTATTGACATATCCACTTCTTTCAGAGATGTGGAAAATTCTGAAGACCTAGATAGGTGGAGAAAAGCGAGAACGAGCTGGAATCACAGATGAAGAACGAGACATGAAATCTGGTGGAGCTTCCAGAAGGCAAGAAGGAGATATGGTGTAAATGGGTCTACACCAAGAAAGATGAAGCCAAAGCTGGAGAAGTTCGCTACAAAGCTCGTCTTGGGGTGAAGGGCTATGCACGGAGGGAAAGCATCGACTACAATAAAGTTCTCTCTGGTGGTGAAGCATTGCTCAATTCAAATCTTGGTGGCATTAGTTGCACAGGTCGACCTTGAGCTGGTGCAACTAGATGTCAAGATGATGTTCTTGCATGGAGAGCTCAAGGAAGAGATCTATATGGCTCAGAATTATGGCTATGAGAGCGGCGATGGGCTTGCAAGTTGGCTAAAGAAGTCTTTTTATAGGCTGAAGCAGTCACCTAGACAATGGTATAAGCGTTTCAAATGCTTTATGATGAATGATCACATGTACGTTCGCAACCCCTATGATCATTGCGTGTTCTTTCGGAGGTTAGATGATGGATTCTTCATCTATCTCTTACTTTATGTTGATGATATGCTCATTGCTTCATCAAATAAAGAGGAGATATAGAGACTGAAGTCTGAGCTAAGTTATGCATTCGAGATGAAGGATCTAGGCGAATCACGAAGGATTCTTGGGATGGAAATCAAAAGAGATCAAAGTAGAGGAATCGCAAGAGATCAAAGTGGATTTAATGTTCATCTTTCACAAAGTCTCTATTTGGAGTCTGTTGTTCAGAGATTTAGCTGTGAAAGGATGAAGTCTGTAGTTACTCCGCTTGCACCTCACTTTAAGCCATGTGTCGAGCATTGCCCGAAGAACGAAAATGAGAAGAAGCTCATGGAGAGCATACCGTATGCCAATGCGGTAGGAGTCTTGATGTATGCTATGGTATATACCCGACCCAACATATCACATGCATTCAGGATGGTAAGTAGATACATACACACTCCAGGGAGAGTACACTAGCGAGCTGTTCAATGAATACTTAGATACATCAAGGGCACTATTGACGTCTGTTGGACATATAGCCATGACGATGAAGTCCACAAGTTGTAGGTTATGTTGATTCCAACTTTGCAAGTGACTTAGATGGAAGGAGATCCATAACAGCCTACGTCTTCATCCTGTCATGTGCTCTAATTTATTAGCGGAGTATACTAAAGTATATTGTGGCTCTGTCTACTACGAAGGCAGAATACATGGTATTGACTGAAGCGATGAAAGAGATGATATGGCCGATGGGCTTGAGGATGATATGCGAGTCTACCAAAAGAAGTATGTCTCCATTACGATAGCCAAAGTGTGGTGCACTTAATTAAGAATCAGGTCTTCCATGCACGCACCAAGCATATCGACGTGAGGTACCACTTTGTCCGAGACTGTGTGGGAGAAGAAGACAATGACATCAATTTGCTGAAGACCGGAACAAATGACAACCCTGCGGACATGTTGATTAAGGTTGTATCTGAAGCCAAGTTTAAGCACTTCTTGGGCTTGCTCAATGTTGTTCCAAGATGATGTCAATGGCATCTCCATTTGGGGGCATTGAGGCTCAGTGGAGCCAGTTGAGCCCTGGTGGGGAATTGGGCTCTTCGGAGCAAAATTGCGGGGAACACCAGATGTGACTCTACCAAGATGATGCATTGAAGGTCGACTGTGTGACAGATGCCTAAATCTCGTTAAGGTGGAGATTTGTGAAAGTTGGCTCAATTAAGACGTTGAAGATGGAGATGTGCAGCCAAGCTATATTATGCAGAGATAGCTCGCATGTGCTCAGATCCTGCCTATCTGACTTTGCACAAGTCAGATACGGGGATGATGAGCTAATTGACTGCTACAGTGCATGGATTCTCAGTTCGGAGGCTCGTCGGCTCATAGTTTGGCAACTATACAGTCCGAGCTTCGGTTAGCTCGGCCTTCAGCAAGAAGTTCGATAGTACGGAGGGGCCGACCATGGGACGCAACGTTTTATCTGCAATGGAGTTGTGATTGGATAAGAATTTTGTCAGAGTCGAAATTCTTATCAAATAAGAATGCATACTCTATTGGAACACCTATTATACCCTATGGCTATATATATGATGTTTAGGCGATGGTTTCATAGAGGACACATTGAGAGAACTTTAAGCAACCTTTTGTGAGAGCTAATTTTGAGAGTGTTGAGAGCTTTTGAAGAGATCTTGAGTGATTCTTCTTTGTTGTGAAGAGAGAAGATTTGTATTTGTTCTCACCCTTCGTTATAAAGCTTATTAGTGTTCTGTTGACCGACCAACAACCTAAAGTTACAATCTTCATAGTGTTCTATTTGTTATTGCTTATTCTTCACCATCTGATCTTCGCCGATCATCCGCTGACGCACAACAGACATTATACTATGTTTTCTTAGTAATATAAAGAGCATCAATACCATAGTTTTTTAGGTGTCCTATTTTTCAATATCAAGGTGATATAAGAGCACTTCTATGTAATGTTGTCGTCGCCAGTTACAACAACCGTCTCAATTTTCTCTTACCTTATCTAAGCATAGACTAAAATAGCCAAAATCGACGTAGTTTTGCCGAACACAATGCAATTCAACCTACACACAAACCCAATCTCATCAGACTCAATTTAAATAAACAAAAACACAACCCTAATTCAACTTAATCGAACCTCAATCCAGTTCTTCCTAACACAACCCAATCCCTAAGCTAAAACCCTAATCCTAAACCATGCCCTCTTCATGTGCCTTATATACATGCCCCCTCCCTCCCAACACACCCATATGCTTCCTTCTCCTTTTCTTCTCTTTCCTCTCCACTTATTTGTCTTCTCTTTGTAGCTGATCTAATCTAATAAGATTAAACCAGAACTCCAGAGTTCAAAAAAGAGATATGTTTGAAATGGTAATATATATCGATCTAATATAAATGGTAATATATTAGATCTAATCTAAATAGTTAAATGGGGAAATGGTTTTTGTTAGTGGTTCTTTTGATCTGGGTCTCTTGTTGTTGAGTTGGATTTGAAAGGAAGTATTAAGTGGTTGTGTCATGTGCGTCGGAGGGACTTAAGAGTGAGTTTCGTTTGATTTATTGAGTTCGGTTTATTTTGAAAGAATGATTGTAATCAAGTGTTTCTATCACTAAGTAAAACCATGTAATTCTAGAGTTTATCCAAGATAAGTTACTGATAAGAAGTTAAATGAAAAAAAGTATATTCAATGGCTGAAGATTGTAAAGATTTATATTTACCTGAAGGAGAAAAAAGAGTAATAAATTTTATTAATGATTCTCTTGGTCCTATAATAAACTTGTGGGAACAAATGATGTTATGCTATTTAACCAATTTTTAAATACAATGAAGGATGAGATTCAAAACTTTACTTCCACTATTAAAGTCGTAGCTTTTGAGTTAAATTCTAGGAAGAACAATCTGAATTAAGTATTTGATATTATTTAAGAATTGTTTCAAATAAGGAAAGCAAAATCTTGTCTCGGCATTATGCAGATTCAACAAGATTTATAAGTGGCTAAAAGTGATGTTTTCGTCTCACAAAAGTGAAGAAGCAGAAGCAATGGAACCAATTAATGATATTGAAATTTTAGGATCGCTTGCCACAAGATTGGCCTTCCAACGACCAATGTGATTGGTAGTATTGTTATTGATTCCTTACCAAAGACATATCGCTTCATTTAGAGGGTAAGTTCATTTAGAGTGTAAGTTCCAACTCTAAAACTTCAGTTGGGAAAAGTAGGTCACAGAATGGAGAATGGTCAGCTCTGGCAGCTGATGAGAATGAAGGTGATGCGGTCGTCTACAAGAGGAGGCAAGCGGGCACGGGCCGGAATTAGAGCTACCCACCTTATCTTACTTAGCTTGGTTTGTTTTTGCTTTGTAACATCTTAGTCATTGCTTAAGTCACGGTGTGTGCGATTAGCAATGACTAGATGAGTCCTATAAATACCCCAAAAACCCTAGTTGTTCATTATCGAAGAATTGAGATTAGATTGCCGTGACGGCTAGGGTTAGTGGGGGATTAGACTTGATCCTTTAATTCAAGTTAGGGAGTGATCTCTCCAGAAAAAGATCAAATCTATCTTATTGTTCTTCGTATTTCAATAGAAATTCCTCTCTTTTCCATTTTTCCTCTTTTAAATTCAGCCCTAAATACGATTTGACCCCCAAATCGTATCATTTTGGTATCAGAGCTCTCGGTCCTATGGCGAGCACACGGGCGACTGCGACAAAAACTCTGGAGGAGCGATTGGATGCGGAAATCACGGGGTTGCGAAAGGAGATGACGGATATGAGGGAAGAACTCAAGGCGGGTTTGAGCGCAACCATGGATGAGAAGTTGAATCGGGTCTCGGAGCGCCATTCGCGCGAGATGAAGGATGGGTTTGCCGAGGTGGCGAGGATGCTTCAACAACCACAGTTTCTGCAGCGAGATCCAGATCCGCAATCGTCGGGTACTTTAGATCTGGTCTCACGGACAAATCATGGAAACGGCGACGAAGGAGTAGCATTTCCCCCACGGGAGAGCGATCCGAGGCAACCGGGAGGCGGGCGGGCCCTTCAAGGGGGCCCCGGTGGTCGGCCGCCCCCAACTGGGGGCGGCGAAGGCGGGCGGCCCCGAAACGGGGCCGTCGGAGGGCTACCGCCCCCTACGGGGGGCGGCGAACAGCAGCGGGCCCATCCGGGGCCCGCTGGGGTGTTTCCGCCCCCCTAGGGGGCGGCGAAGGTTGGCGCCCCCAGGCGGGGGGCGCGGGGGGGTTTCCGCCCCCAGTGGGGGGCGGAATGATGGGGCGGGCCCTCCTAGGGCCCGCCGATGGAGACCCGCCCCCGCTTGGGGGCGGGGGAGGATGGGCGGCCCACCATGGGCCCGCGGGAGGTTTTCCCCCTCCTTTTGGGGGCGTCGAAGCAGGTTGGCTACATGGAGGACCCCGGAGGGAGCATGTGGACGAGTGGGACGATGTCGGAGCACTCGCCAATGGGAGGGCCAGGGAAGGCGTAGGGCAGTGGAGGGCCGAGGATCATACTTACCAGAGGCGGCAGGCAGACAGGGGGGGACCACTACGAGGAGATACACCCCCAGATATGCGAAAGCTGAAGGCACCACTGTTCGATGGGAAGGACCCCGATGGCTGGATCTACCAGGTAGAGAGATACTTTGAGGTCATGGGCTTCGCTGAAGCAGAGAGGCTGAGGGCGGTGGCGCTAAATTTCGAAGGAGAAGCCCTGGCGTGGTACCGGTGGACCCAGAAGCAGAGACCGATACGGACTTGGAGGGAGCTGACAGAGTGCCTGATGGAGAGGTTCCAGGAGACCCACGGGGGCGGGCTGTTTGAGCAGTTATATGCCTTGAAACAGGAGGGGACAGTGCGTGACTACATCTCGAGGTTCGAGACCCTCTCGAGCCGAGTAGAGGGGGTGTCAGCGGAATCGATGGAGGGGAACTTTTTGAAGGGGTTGAAGCCATCCGTGAGAGCAGAGGTAGGAGTGCACGACCCTCAGGGGTTGGCAGCTATGATGCGATTAGCCAGGAGGGTGGAGGACAGGCAGACTCAGGAGAGGAGGTCTAGAGGAGTGTGGGGCGGGGTTGCGGCACGTAACCCAGTTCCGCCAGCAGTACCTAGGGTTACGACCGGGACCCCGGCCGCGGAGACCAGACCTGGAGGGCAGACCCGTCGGATGACCGAGGCAGAGATGAGGGAGCGCAGGGCCAAGGGGCTGTGCTTCAAGTGCGATGAGCGGTTCACTCCGGGGCATCGGTGCGCAGGACGAGCCATGCAGTTGGAGGTGGCGGCTGAGGAGGAAGAAGAGGGAGATATTACTATTATACTCGATGGGGAGGAGACTGTGGCGGAACAACACCAGCACTTAGACGTCGTGGAGGTTTCTCTTAGCTCCGTGGTGGGATTCACTCCTTATCACACCATGAAGCTGGTGGGCAGGTTGGCAGACCAGGAGGTGACGGTATTGATAGACAGTGGGGCGACCCACAATTTCATCTCCAGGAAGTTGGTGGAGCAGGTGGGGCTAGAAGTGAGTGAGACAGCCACTTTTGGGGTGATTTTGGGCACCGGCCAGAGGGAGGAGAGCAGGGGTGTCTGCAGGGCTGTGATTCTGGCAGTACAGGGAGCTCAGGTGGTGGTAGACTGTTACCCCCTGGAGCTGGGGAAGGTTGACTTGGTATTGGGGATGCAGTGGCTACAGACATTAGGCGACACCAAGTTCAACTGGAAGATGCTTAGGATGGAATATCAGGAGAACGGAAGGACTGTGATCTTGCTAGGGGACCCCAGTCTGTGTTGTCGCGCAGCGTCCTTGAAGTCCTTGGCTCGGGCAGTGTCGATAGGAGGAGAGGCATATTTTGTGTCCTACCAGGAGTTTGGGGCAGAGGCAGAGGAGCAGAGGGCACCACCGGAGGTGGAGGAGTTGTTGGACAGCTATGGGCACATTTTTCAGATGCCGCAGGGACTTCCACCGCAGAGAGACCACGAGCACGCCATCGTGCTACGGGAGGGGGTAGCGCCCATCAGTGTCCGACCATACAGGTACCCGCATGTCCAGAAGGATGAGATCGAGCGATTGATCAAGGAGATGCTGCAGGCGGGGGTGATTAGGCCGAGTGTTAGCCCGTTCTCTAGCCCGGTGCTCTTGGTGAAGAAAAAGGACGGTAGCTGGAGGTTTTGTGTAGACTACCGTGCCCTCAACAAGGAGACGGTGGCAGACCGTTTTCCTATACCGGTGATAGATGAGTTGCTAGACGAATTACATGGGGCGTCGATCTTTTCGAAGATTGACCTGAAGTCGGGATATCATCAGATCCGGATGAAGGCAGAAGATGTACAGAAGACTGCTTTCAGGACTCATGAGGGGCATTATGAGTTCCTCGTCATGCCCTTTGGGTTGACGAATGCACCTGCAACATTTCAGTCGTTGATGAACAAGATATTCCAGCCTTACCTACGGCAGTTTGTCTTGGTGTTCTTCGACGACATCTTGGTGTACAGCCGGACAGTGGAGGAGCACGTGCGGGATTTAGAGACAGTGTTACAGGAGCTACAGGCCCACCAGCTGTATGCCAATAAGAAGAAGTGCACGTTCGCCCAGGCGAAGGTGGAATACTTAGGGCATGTGGTCTCAGCAGCGGGGGTGGCAGCTGATAGGAGCAAGATAGAGGCCATGTTAGATTGGCCGCGGCCAACTACACTGAGGGCGTTGCGGGGATTTTTGGGCTTGACGGGGTACTACCGCAAGTTCGTGCAGGGCTATAGTACCATTGCATGGCCTCTGACTGAGCAGTTGAAGAAGGATGGGTTCCAGTGGACTGAGGAGGCGACTGCGGCGTTTGAGGCCCTGAAGGGGGCGATGACGACCGTTCCGGTACTGGCTCTTCCTGATTTTAGCAGACCCTTTGTGGTTGAGACAGATGCTTCGGGGTACGGGCTGGGAGCAGTGCTGATGCAAGATCAGCGACCCGTGGCTTACTTCAGCCAGGTTTTGTCTTCACGGGCAAGACAGAAGTCCGTGTATGAGAGGGAGTTGATGGCGATTGCCTTGTCGATTCAGAAGTGGCGTCCGTACCTGCTGGGGCGGCCATTTATTGTACGCACGGATCAGAGGTCCCTGAAATATTTACTAGAGCAGAGGCTGGTGGCAGCGGACTATCAGAAGTGGTTATCTAAGCTTGTGGACTACAAGTTTGAGATACACTACCGGCCCGGGTTGGAAAACAAGGCTGCGGATGCGCTATCACGGCGGGAGGAGGTTACGTCCTTAGCAGCCTTGTCAGTACCACTGCTAGCGGATTGGGAGCCTTTATGGAGGGAGGTGGAGGCCGACGAGGAGTTGTCTAGAGTCCGCGAGGATTTGGTACGGGGGGTGACTGAGCACCCAGGCTATTCAGTGGAGGGACGACGGTTGTTGTATCGGGGAAGGTTGGTGATACCACGGGGTTCAGTGCACATTCCACTGATTTTTCAGGAATTCCATGGGAGCGCAATAGGGGGGCATTCTGGCGTCCAGCAGACATACATGAGGATGGCTAGGGAGCTGTACTGGAGGGGAATGAAGAAGGACATCGCAGAGATGGTAGCCCGTTGTGACGTCTGCCAGCGTCACAAATACTTGGCCATGGCACCAGCAGGGCTGCTGCAACCTTTAGCTCTTCCTGAGCGGGTCTGGGAGGGGATCAGTATGGATTTTGTGGAGGGGCTACCCAAGTCGGAAGGATACTCGGTGATTTTGGTGGTGGTAGACCGACTGAGCAAGTATGGACACTTCATTGGGCTGAAACATCCTTACTCTGCAGTGACAGTGGCTACGGCATTTATGCGGGAGGTGGTGCGTCTGCACGGGTTTCCCGAGTCCATAGTATCAGATCGGGACACTGTCTTCATGAGCCAGTTCTGGAGGGAGTTGTTCAGGGTACAGGGGACCGTTCTGAGGAGGAGCACAGCTTACCACCCCCAGACGGATGGACAGACAGAGGTCGTCAACAGGAGCGTTGAGACCTACCTTCGCTGTTTTGCATCGGATTGTCCTCGGAGTTGGTATCGATGGCTGGCGTGGGCGGAGTATTGGTACAATACTTCCTTCCATTCAGCCGCACAGACGACACCGTTTCGGGTGCTATATGGGAGGGATCCACCAGCGCTGGTCCATTATCGTTGTGGGACGACCCCGGTGTCCCAGTTGGATCAGTACCTCGAGGAGCGAGAGGGGATTTTGGAGGAGCTGAAGAAGCATTTGGCGAGGGCTCAGAAGCTTATGAAAGCCAAGGCGGACGCACATCGTAGAGAGGTGGAGTTTGCAGTGGGGGATCAGGTCTATCTGAAGCTGAGACCATATCGACAGAGGTCGCTAGCCCGACGCCGGAACGAGAAGTTGGCCGCGCTGTTTTACGGGCCTTTCCAGATAGAGGCGAGGATTGGGCCCGTGGCATATAGACTGACGTTACCCCCAGGATCTGCCTTACACCCAGTGTTTCACGTCTCTCAGTTACGACGAGCGGTTGGAGCGCAGACACCAGTGGCCACTCTGCCATCTACATTGACAGCCGATTCGGAGGTGATGATGGCGCCCCAAGATATTCTGCAGGTACGACACACTGAGAGGGGCGGTAGGGAGGTGCTGGTAAGATGGTTGGGGTTGCCTGACCACGAGGCTACTTGGGAGCGGGAAGATACCATCAGGGCTCAGTTCCCAGACTACAACCTTGAGGACAAGGTTCGTTTTTTGGGGGGGAGTAATGATGCGGTCGTCTACAAGAGGAGGCAAGCGGGCACGGGCCGGAATTAGAGCTACCCACCTTATCTTACTTAGCTTGGTTTGTTTTTGCTTTGTAACATCTTAGTCATTGCTTAAGTCACGGTGTGTGCGATTAGCAATGACTAGATGAGTCCTATAAATACCCCAAAAACCCTAGTTGTTCATTATCGAAGAATTGAGATTAGATTGCCGTGACGGCTAGGGTTAGTGGGGGATTAGACTTGATCCTTTAATTCAAGTTAGGGAGTGATCTCTCCAGAAAAAGATCAAATCTATCTTATTGTTCTTCGTATTTCAATAGAAATTCCTCTCTTTTCCATTTTTCCTCTTTTAAATTCAGCCCTAAATACGATTTGACCCCCAAATCGTATCAGAAGGTGCCAACTTACTTATTATGAAGGATAAACGATTTGTGAATGTAATCATGATCAAGATGGTGGTTAATGGAGGCGACCTTGGTTGAGGACGAGATCAGTCTAGAGTTAGATTCGGAGGAAAGGGAATATCTAAGATTCAGAATATAAAGGATTACCAAACTTGCTTCCATTGCAAGGAGAAAGACTACAAATATGCATATCTATTATACATTTGAGGGCTTGTCCCAGTCAGCGGCCTTTGTCCCAGTTACAAGCTGACTGGGACAAATGTCACATCGTCCCACTTAGCAAAAAACCCCTCCTCTCACATATTTGCATGTTTGTCATCCCCCTCTTTCCACTTTGCTAAAACCCTCCAGACTCACATAATTGCATCTTTAGCCTATGGGCTTTTTCCCCAATAACCCCCAAGGTTTTTGGGTTTACCTTTTTACCCTCCGTCGATACCGACACACAGACCCACATTTCTTGCTCATTTTCGGTTGTGTGTGTTCATCGCATCCTATGTTCGTCCGGATTTTCCCTTGCATCGTGCACTGTGTATATAGGTTATTTCTAGTCCTTTATACATTTGATGCATTTGTTCTAGGTGGAGGGAAAAGTGTGACTAGGACAAATGTCACATCACCCACATCCACCTCATCCTCCACCTCACCCAAATCTCACCCCTCCAATCCACTAATTTACATGTTTGCCATCCCCTCAAAAACCCCAGCCTCACTTAATTACAAGTTCGCCATTCACCCCAAACAAACCAAACAAGCACCCACTTATTTACATGTTCACCACCCCAAGGTTTTTTGCGTTTTAACCCCGGACTTTGCACTTTTGACCACCAACGATACCGGCACGCGCACCAACATATTTCACTTCTTTTCGGTTCCATGCGTTCTCCGCATCCTCTTCGTGGGGTTTTTTTTGCTCTGTGCAACGTGTGCACTAGTTATTTCTAGTCCTAAATTATATGACAACGTTAGAGGCTCAGTTTGCACAAATAATTTGCACTACAAAAGAATAGGCTCTCTTAGGATGCAATAAGATAACAACGTCAAACACGAAGATCAAGATATATCTGATGTTTTAGTAGTATCAAGTTGATCATATTACATCATAAAGTATCGCCACTTTAACACAGATAGGTAACTCCATTACAGTAATCACTTTCAAAGCTACAAATAATTAGGTCATTGAGTTCATGTATTTAATCACAGGACCAGGACCAAAGATTTTTTGGCTTGAATTCATTTCCATCACTTTCAATATTAACTTTGACATGTGGTTCTATATCCTATGTAAAGGGTAGAGGCAGTGTTAATATTACTACATCTATGCCAGTATTGGTCTACTATATTCCTAAACTTTCATTCTATTTTTTATTATTAGTAAATTCATCGGTTTCTAGAATTGCACATTAATTCTCTTTCCAGATCGTTGTGTTTTAAGAGATTAGAATGCTAACGAGGATTACAGTGGATGCATATACGGAGGCATGCATCATTTGAAAGCTAATGCCAATCCAATTGCTTGTAATGACTCTGCTTTATTATTTAATCTTAGTTGTATGTTTGATCATCCATCTTTACAAACAAATTTTAAAGAAGTCTGTTGAGGATCTAGGTCCAATATTGCTTTCAAGTAAGTCGTGTCAATTGGGTAAGTTTCATTGTATGCCGTACCTATTAATAGGCAATAAATGAGTTGATAGCTTATTTAAGCTTCCAAGTTTGGGACCATGTTCAATTAATTTTAAACATGAATTTAAATATTTTATTATATTTGTGGATGATTTTTCTCTTGGAACATAGTTATATGTATTGAAAATTTGCTCAAAAGTTCTTTTTACACAATATTTCAAATATCGGTCGGATATCAGTAATATCGGAAAAACAAGCGACCAGTAAGATGTCAATATTTTTATTTTGATTTCCAATTTTCGAGGGGTATCAACTGTAAATTTGAAATCAGTCTGCTATTTCAACCAATATTTTGGTTTGAGATATTGGTCGGTTTTAACTTTTTTGGTTTTAGGCTTTTGTATGTCAGATCCAATTAAGATTAGATCCGACCCTACTCGATAACTAATGACCCTTGTATACGAGAGAAAGTGGGTTGACCTGATAGGTAAATCTAATTTCATCGAGAATTTTTTTATTCTTGATCTCTTCTTTCTCATCTCATTATTCTTTAATCACAGACATAATTGGTCGTAGCGGTTCAATCTTAATCCTCTCCTCCTTATCAGTTTCGGACTCTGAACCTCTCGTCACTCTCAATTTGGATCAGGTACAGATGGTGATGATTGGAAAAATGAAACATGTCTCCGGCATCCACCATGTCTACGATGTCAATATTGAGTTATCGGCAAGAAATACAACCAAGAACTCGAAAAGGCCCCATTTTTCAATTCTTATCGATCTATTTAATATAATTTGGTGTACTTTTTATTTGATTTTATTCATTTTAATTTGATATATCGATCTAATTGTGATGTGATTTATGTAAAAATATCTTATTTTTCCTTAAAATTGATCTTTGATATTCATCAAAGTTTTCTCCTAATTCAGTTTAATCTAATAATAGTAGTAATATTAATATTAATAATAATGTAATTTAGGTCCCGTGACTATTTCTGTTTATAGAGAATATGATGCAAAAAATAAAAAATATGTTGTTTTGGGCATCGGCTGATGTTGTTGCTACTATTTCTATCTTATGTTTAGAATTCCAACAAGATTTATCTATAAGCACAGAGAAAGAGTAAGTGGTGACAAAATATAAGGAAAAATAAAAGATCATATGTATTTTCTATTATTTTATGTGTTTTAATTTTGACATTTATTTATCAAAAAAACAATTGATTTAAGAATGAGTTTTGCTGGGAAGATACTTTGGTAAGTTATAATGCAACGTATTGAACTAAGTAAATCCTAAACATACTGCTGTATGAGTTTATATAGATTATATCTACTTAGATACATGAATAGCATGCATATGATATCCATTTTTAGTATCGGATATCATACTCTAATATTTAATCAATATCTCCGATATGCGATATCCGATATCATATTCTTGAAGCCAATATGTAACCGACATCCGACATTTAAAATAAAATTGGATGAACCCATAGATAAATTCTAGGAGGCGGAGCAATTGTATGAAAATCCAAATTTAACCGGTTATATTATACTAGTAAAAAAATTTACAACATGTCCATTGCATGTTTTAAGAATGTAAGGCATGTGATCATTAATTGAATAACAAAGATAATCAAACTAGATACAAATCAACTGGAAGCAATTATATGATAATCCAAATTTAACAGGTTATCTTATACTTGTAATAGAATTTACAACATGTCCATTGCACATTTTAAGAATGTAAGGCATGTGATCATTAATTGAATAACAAAGATAATCAAACTGGATACAACAAAGGTTTGTGTATGCATGAGCATTTATTAATTGATATCTACCTTACTTATTGTTTGTTAATGGTTGAAAAGCCAAAGAAACACAATATGTAGTCACGAAATGTTTTGAATTAATTTAGACATTGATATATCCTAAAAATATTATTAGTGATTGTCTCCTTGATTGAAGAAATAAGTATGGAAATTAACCAATAACATCATAGATTACAAAAAAGAAAGTTTTCTCTCTTTAATATTATGGTCTTTTACATGATAATATGCATGAATTAAAAGGTACACTATACTAATTACCAAATATGGATGCATATACTTAGAAAATTTATAAATAATTAGGATGGTCACATACACCCTATAAATCTGCGCCACCCTATAAATATGTGCATGTTTCTCAATTTAAATATTTTTATGTGAAATAATACATCAGTTTAGTGCTTCAAACTTTGAGAGTTAACAAATCGAAAGAAAATCTAAGTACATTTTTATGGATTTCTTGTCTAGTTTTAGAATAATTCATAACCTTTGTTGTGCTTGCACGTCACGGTAAAGTTGTGCATATGCATGTATGAATCACTTGCTTGAGATTACACGAACTTTGTTGATCCCATGAATGTTTCCAAACAAGTCTGGGAGGTGTTGTAATCACATCATGTTACTTCATCAACTTCATGTCTTCCACTGTCTTTGAGGGTCAATCTCATATTCTTTGCTTTATGGTTTAATCTAAATATGAGATTTTTTGTCTTGCCTTCTAAAATCGTTGGTTGCTTGTTTTGTTCATGATAATCGTATTAATAAAACTAAATTAGCTCCTTTGGCCATTAAGTGTATGTTCTTAGGGTATGTTTGGCATCAAAAAAGATATAGATGTTATTGTCTCACTCTCACTGAATTCTTGATTTCAGTAAATTTTACTATCTTTGCATCTACGTCATGTTTTGAAAAAGATTCATCTCTTGATTTGGAAGACGATTTCATGTATTTTCTAGTAGCTCATCTTCTATAGAACCAAATTCATCACCCTTCAAAATAAAGAACCACCACAAATGTATACAAGACATATTAAGTCCACAATATTTATGCTACACATTCAAGCAGATACCGAACGAGGTGATAATACTACCATTCTTTTCTAGAATGGATCGCCCCAATTTGATGTTTACTCACAGTTTGATCTTGATTATCTTGATTTTACTGCTGCTCGTTGTAAGCGTAAAAGGAGTTGCACTTTGCATTCATTGAATAATTTATCTTATACACATCTTTTCACATGATATTATGCTTTTATCTCTTCTATTGATCATCACCATATTCCTAAGTATCTATCAGATGAACAATCAGATCCAGGTTGGCAGAAAGCAGTGAAAGATAAGATGAAAGCTTTGGAGCAATATAAGCCATAAGGTTAGTTTTGCTTTCCAAGTGTAATTTTGATGTATACTGTCAAACTAAATCCCAGTGGGTCTTTGCTCGTTTGAAAGCTCTTAGATGGCAAAGGGATATTATCGGATGTATGGTGTGGACTATCAAATACCTTTTCTCCCATAGCAACAGAAAACTTTAGTCCATTTGCTTATCTCATAGTCACGGATCATTAACATGTACACCAGTTGGAAATTAAAAATACCTTCATGGAGTTTATGATGACGAACTTTATATGAAGAAACCACCAGGATTTATTGCTAAAGACAATATGTGAAGGCTTGTCATCTTAGAAAATCCTTATTACAAGTGAGGGCTGTTTTTGAATTTGTACCATGTGGCAATGTCACATCGTCACATTGGACAACCTTCTTAAACCCAAAACCCAAAAACCCCAAAACCCCACCCAACCACCCAAAACACACCCAAACCCAAAACACCCAAAATCACACCCTCAATCAAAAAAACCAAAAACCCCAAAACAAAAAACACACTCAACCCTACTCTTCTCATTTTCACCCGTTTTTGCACTCATCGAAACACTCGTGTGGGTCTCGCGTCCTAATTATGTGGGTTGGTTTTTGGGGTGTCCGTGCATTCGCTCCCCTTTTACCCCCGACGTTGCCGACACGCACGCTTTTCGCTCCTTCCCGGTTCCGCGTGTGCACTGCGGCCATGTTCGTTGGGGGTTAATTTTGCTACGTGCACCAAGTGCACGGGCAGTCTCTAGTCATTTTATGGTTTAAAGCATTATTCAGACTTGATTTGGAAGATTTGTTTGGTTGTTCAAAGTTGGTCATCACCTTTCAAAAAAGAACCCTTCAATTTTCTCTCATCTACATCAAGAAAGATAAATCTTGTTAGTTGTTAATGTGAATGATATGATTGCAAGTGTCAATGCTCAATGGATAAGTAAGTTGAAGTCTCATTTGTAGCAGAAATTTTAGACAAAAACAAAGGACTCTGGGGTAGTGGCATATGAATTATTTCTTACGTATTAAGATGGTAAGATCCAAAGATGAGCTCTCTTTTACAAAAGTATGTGTTGGATATACTTTCAGAAGCAAGTTTGCTTGGGTGTCGAGTGGCAGATACATCGATAAATCAAAATTCCAAGCTGCTACCTTATAAAAGGGAGCCTATAAAGGATCCAAGATAATATAGAAGATTCGGTGGGAAAATAAATTACCTCACGATGTCTCGGTCTGATAAAGCATGTTAAGATATAATGCAGATATACTTCAAACATGCTTTATATGACTTTATATGTTAAGTATGTATATGAAATGTATTTTTAGTATCCAATATGATATCGTGATATTTGTCAAATGTTCCGACATATCCCTAGTATCTGTTAAGCCAACACGATGATAGGATTTTCTATGGTTTTTATGTTGAAAAGGATGATTTTTGGCAGAAAGGTGGGGGTTTTCGGTGGAAATGTGGGGGTTTTGGTGGAAAGAAAGTGGAGAATTAGATTAAATTGAGTTGTTTTCATTAATAATAATAATCGGAAAGCAATGGATTACAAGGATAAAGGTGAAACCTTTGGAGAGGCTGTCGCTCTCCCAAACCGCCAATTCGAGAGGAGGCCACGCTCTCCAATGAAAAGAGGGATAATCTCACCTCAAAAAAAATTTCTTCACAATAATCAAGCATGAGTATCCCTCATCCCCCTAACCCCTATATATAATATATAAAATTACAAAAAAGACCCTCTAAAACTGAAAATTACGAAAAAGATCCTAGAAATCCGAAAATTACGAAACCGCCCCTAACAGGCCAAACTGTAAATTTGAAAATCGGCGATCCAATCATTATTCCGCCCTCGAAGAAAACCATCTTGTCCTCAAGGTGGTGCAGGAAATCCATAGACGTTGCTCCAAATGGGTCATCGGTGTCCTCCTTTCGCTGACGGGCTGCGAAAGTGGAGCCACTCCAAGTCCATCTAGACATCCTCTCCTCAAAAAGGTGATCCTCAATCAATCACGTCAGATCCATGGTCTCCATCAATCCTCTAGGCCTCTAAATGCGAAGCTCAATGCGAATAGGCGGGTTGAGCCCCTTCATGAAGCTTTCATCTAAGGTCTCCTCTGATATGTCCCTCGCTCATCCCGACAGTGTCTCGAACTTTTCCTGATATTACCTAACACGCTCATCCTGCTTGAATGCCAACAAGTAAATTTCCTTCATAGGCATCTCGAAATCTCTCCATCAAGCAGTCCATGAGCTCCTTTCACGAGCGTATAGGTTGCCTCCGCTCCATCTACTGGAACAAAGAGAGTGCCTCTCCTTAGAAACAGAGGCCAGCCACCTCTAGTTTTTGCCTCTCCATCAGACGTGACACCGCAAAGAATCTCTCAGCTCGATAGATCCAACCATAAGGATCATCCCCTCAAACAACGGCCTCTTTAGTTTTCTCACTCTGCCCTCAACCCCAAGCCTCTCCTGGTCCTCTCGTCCAACTGCATGTCGATAATAAGGGAGAGGATAATAATTTTTGTGTTGTACCTCTTTGCGTCATCCATAGCTCCTTCTAGGGTTGTTGCCTCTGTTACCATTGCCTCTCCAATCATGCTCACCCCAAGCATAGTCATCAACATTCTCCTCAAAGCCTGAATCCTCGTCATAATCAGCTTGAAACTCCTCGTAGGGTGTAAGTCATTGCCGCATACCGAAGCCCACGAAGTTCCGGGACCCCTTCAGTCATCCTCAGGTCCCGGAAGAAGCCAAAATTTGTCGGCGAAGTCTCAGCGGGCTTCCCAAAAGTCCAAAGAACCTTGGTCATCCTCCCAAGGCTCGATGGGTCTCTGCCATGCCTGCCAGGGCTCGTCAGGGCACTGGAAGGCCTGCCAGGGCACTGCATGGCGCTGCCAGGCCTGCAGCGGCCTACTGGCCCTGCATGCCCACTGTAGGGGCCTGGGGCCCTGCAGCAGGGCCGCATGACCATGCTGTCCCTGCAGGGGGTCGCGGAACCTCCATAAGCACGACTAGGATTTTCCTGCTCCGTGTGATCTTCTTCCGCTCTGTCGAATCCTTCTTCCGCGTCAGATAAAATGCCTTCTATGAACTCTTCTTCATTCTCTTTCTTTTTCGCCAAAGTTGTCGCCTTTTGCGTTAGATCTGCATTTTTCCCCAAGGTTCCGGCTTTAGATCAGTGAACTGTTGCATCATGGTTTGTACGAAGGTTTCAAATTTTACATCCATCTGTGCCTCAAGCCCTTTCATCGATGCCTTGACCTCATATCTGAGATTCGCCATAGACTTCTTCATATCTTTAATTTTGCCATCGAATCTTTCCTCCAAAGCTTTAGTCTTTTTAGTTGTAGTCGCCTCTATGGATGCCAAGATCGTCGCTCTGATACCACTTGATAGGATTTTCTTAGGTTTTTATGCAAAAAAGATGATTTTTGGTGAAAAGGTAGGGTTTTGGTGGAAAGATAGGATTTTTAGGGCTAGAAAGTGGAGAATTGGAATAAAAGGGGTTGTTTTTATTAATAATAATCTGAAACCAAAGGATTACAAGGATAAAATTAAGACCTTTCGAGAGGATATCGCTCTCGCATGCTGCCGATTCGAGAGGGGGGCGCCTCCAATGAAAAGAGGGATAATATCACCTCAAACAAGGTTTCTTCATAATAATTAAGCATGATGATCCATCATCCCCTAACCCCCTATATATAATAAACTAAATAACATAAAATTAAAAAAGACCCTCTAAAACTGAAAATTAAAAAAGACCCTAGAAATCCGAAAATTAAGAAACCGTCCCTAACTGGCCAAAACTGCTAATCAGAAAATCTGTGATCCCATCATTCTGCAGAGACCTGCAGGCCCTGCAACAGCCCTGCAGCAGCATGCAGTGCCTGCAGGCCCACTGTAGGGGCATGTTGGCCCTGCAGCAGGGCCGAATGACCCTGTTGGCCCTGCATGGGGCCGCGGTACCCCCCAATAAGCAAGGCTAGTGGTTTTTCCGCTCTGTGGGATCTTCTTTCGCTCCGTCGGATCATTCCTGCGCGTCAGATAGAAAGCCTTCTTTGAACTCTTCTTAATTCTCTTTCTTTTTCGTCAAAGTTACCACCTTTTGCTCTAGATCTGAATTTTTTCCCAAAGTTACCTCATTTAGATCTGCGATTTGTTGCATCATGGTTAGTATGAAGGTTTCAAATTTTGCATCCATCCGTACCTTAAGCCCTTTCATCGACACCTTGATCTCAGATCTACGATCTGATGCGATTCGCTAGGGATTTGATGATAAAAAGTGGATTTTTATTGGATCTCAGATCTGAAATTATAGGAAATCCTACTACAAATCAACTACTCGCTAAATAACAACTACAATTTGAAAGGACGACTAGCTAAGGATTAATCTAGGGGATAAACTAATAAAAAGAAACTTCTCTCAACAATTTTCGCATGCGAATTAGGGCCGGCTCAACCCCCTTAAATAGCAAAACACCCCTTAAATGTCATTTTACCCAAATGCCCCTCTTCCAATTCCCGGCCGCAACACTACTCCGCCCCGGAAAAACCACCTTGTCCTCAAGGTGGTGCGTGAAGGGTATGGTCAGCTACTCCAAGTGCAGGTGCTCCTGATCATCGTCCACGCCGGCTTCCAACATTATCACACTCTCTTCTCCCTCTTCTTCGTCATTCACTATCAGGATCTGAAGAGTACGATTCCCGCACCGGTGCCCAGGAGTAAACTTCTCGTCGCATTTGAAACACAGGCCCTTGGTCCGTTTGTCACGAATCTCTGCCTCGGTCATTCTTCGTGTGTGTCCCCCAGGTCGTAGTTTCATTCCCTTCTCCTTGGTAACCACTGTGCCGTCAGTGGATGTTGCCCCTCCTGCGGCCCCCTTTTGTCCCCCTCCAGGATCCGGCCCTCGAAAGGTAGAGCCTCCCCACGTTCCGCGGGCTCTCCGCTCCGTTTCCTGGTGATCCTCCACCTTCCTGGCCAGCGTCATCATTACGCGCAAACCCACGGGCTCAAACTGCCTCAGCCCCGACCTCACCGTGTGCTTCAGCCCCTTCATGAAACAGCCCTCCAGAGACTCCTCAGAAACTCCCCGAACTCGGTGGCAGAGCGACTCAAATTTCTTGATATAATCCCCCACGCTCCCCTCCTGCTTCAGCGAGTACAGTCTCTCGAACACGCCACCAGCCTGTCCTCCAAACCGCTCCGTCAAGAGCGTCGTAAACTCAGCCCAGGTCTGAAAAGGCTGCTGCTGATCTGTCCAGCGAAACCAGCCTAAAGCCTCTCCCTCCAAGCAAACCCCTATCGCCCGAAGCCACTCCTCTCCTGGGACAGCGGACACCTCCAAGTACCTCTCCACCCGGTACAGCCAGTCATCTGGGTCTCCCCCCTCAAAAACAGGCACCTCCAGCTTCCGCAGTCGCCTCTCGCCAGCGTATCCACCTCTCTCCTGCGGCTGGAAACCTCCCCTGTGCTGGTATCCCTGTCGCCTGTCTGGGACATAAGCCTCAGCTCGATCACGGTAGCCTCCCCCTGCTCCATGCCCCTGCCAGTCTCCCTGAGGGTGTCCAAACTCCGCTTGGTGGCCTCCCGGGGGGTCCTGGTACGCTCTCCAATCTCCCGTAACTCCCCCAAAGGGTGGGGGCTGAGTCGACGGGCCTCCTGTGACCTGGTGGTGCCCTCCACCCTGCTGAAATTCTCCGCCCGGTCCCCCAAAAGGCTGAAACCCCCCAAACTGCGCTCCTCGGACCTCGGGCGGGGCCCCGGGGGCCTGAAAATCATCGTACTAGGCTGTCGGGCCTCCTGGGGGGGTCGGTGGGCCCCCCAGGGGTCCGGAGGGCCTCGGGTCCCCCCTCTGGGGTCGGCCGAGGCCCCCCAGGCCGCCGCTGGGATCGGCTGGCCCTGAAAATGGGCCGGCGGGCCCCAGGCGGCGGCGCCTGGGCCCGCCGAGGCCGCAGGGGGGCGGCTGGTGCGGCCGCCCCTCCCAGGGGCCTGGCGGCCCCTCGCCGCCCCTCTGGGGGTTCGCCGGGCCCCCCAGAGGCCCCGGGGGGTCGGTGGCCACCCCCGGGCTGCCGGCTTGCTAGGGTTCCTCCTCCGGTCCCCTTGTCGTCGTGGCGTGGCGGTGCGTGATCTTGGTGAGTCCCCCACGCATTGCCTCCTTGATCGAAGCCCCCGTCTTCGTCTAGATCCGGATCATCTTCAAGAAAAATTGCCTTTTTCCCCTTGTCCTTCGCCAAAGGTGGCTCCTTTTTGCTTGGATCCTCTTTTGGCACGAGATGAGCGGTCAACGCCGCTATAGCCTCCGTCAATTCCGATAATTTTGCCTCCGTCTTCCCTTGGTTCTCCTTCAACTCTTGGATCTCCCCTCGAATTTGTGCGGCTATTTCGGCGTCTTCCTTCCTTACGTCGATGAAACCCTTGCTAATTTGGGCCTCCATCCGTTCAACCTTCTCTTCCAGAATATCGACCCGCTCCTTGGATCGTGTGCTCGCCATGGATCGAACGCTCTGATACCAATTGATGCGATTCGCTAGGGATTTGATGATAAAAAGTGGATTTTTATTGGATCTCAGATCTGAAATTATAGAAAATCCTACTACAAATCAACTACTCGCTAAATAACAACTACAATTTGAAAGGACGACTAGCTAAGGATTAATCTAGGGGGATAAACTAATAAAAAGAAACTTCTCTCAACAATTTTCGCATGCGAATTAGGGCCGGCTCAACCCCCTTAAATAGCAAAACACCCCTTAAATGTCATTTTACCCAAATGCCCCCTCTTCCAATTCCCGGCCGCAACACGATCCTACATAGACTTCTTCATATCTTTAATTTCGTCATCGAATTTTTCCTCCAAATCTTTCATCTTTTTTGTTGTAGCCGCCTCCATGGATATCAAGATCGTCGCTCTGATACCACTTGATAGGACTTTCTAGGGTTTTTGTGTAGAAAAAGATGATTTTTGGTGGAAAGGTGGGGGCTTTGGTGGAAAGAGGGTTTTTCAGGCTAGAAAGTGGCGAATTGAAATAAAATGGGCTGGTTTTATTAATAATAATCTGAAAGTAAAGGATTATAAGGATAAAGTTGAGACCTTTCGAGAGGATCTCGCTCTCCCAAGCTGCTGATTCGAGAGGGGCCACGCTCTCCAATGAAAAGAGGGATAATCTCACATTAAACAAGTTTTCTTCACAATAATTAAGCATGAGGATCCATCATCCCCTTAGCCCCTAGATATAATAAATTGAAAATATAAAATTACAAAAAAGACACTCTAAAACTGGGCTGAAAATGGACCAAAACTGCAAATCTGAAAATCTGTGATCTCATCACACGAGCCTAGCATCCAACATTTAGAACACTAAAATCAGTAATATGATAGCCCTTATTATATTAAGTACTACTTCATGGCTCAGGTATTACGAAGATTTCTTTATTTACGTGAAAAGCTAAAGGGAATTAGGATTAGAAGATCCATGACAAAGAGTGCAAACAGATATAGCCAAAAGTTTGAGCATCATGCAATTTGAGGTTATTTAGGCTACAAAAAAGTCCATGGTCCTGTTGGAACATAATTAAGAACCTTATTGATAATTGATTTAAAATTTTAATGATGCAAATGTAATTGAATTTATCATCTCAAAGGAATTAAAAACATCTATGAAATGGAACATCATGTTAAAAGATCTATAGAAATAGTATACAGTGGTATACACCATATTAGATGGAAAATAATAAAGAGAAAAGAAGATGCATAGAATAAAGACGAGTGAAATACCTGCAAAGATGCCAACGGTCGTCAAATTGGATGCAGCCATCGTATGGTATATCAAATATTCAGTCAGAAAATGGCCGAAAGCATAAATGAAAGATAAAAAGGTTGCAGCATATAAAGGCTTGTTCTCGAGGTTGAATGCACAAAGCCAACAGAGAGTGCACGTTAGGAGTGTCCAAACTCCAAATGTTCTCCCATGAACATCAGTCACTACATATAAAAGTCGTTCTTCATGTTAATATCAGCATTTAAAATTATCCATCAAAGAAGTAATGATATTTTCCAACTATATCATTTCCAGTTGAGTCACATAAAGATGATGCAATTATTGCTGATTGAAGAAGCTCAAGGTTTAGCTATAGCTCTTAGTAATCAGCTTCGTATGTTAAACAAACATTATTGTACTAATGTTCTTGAAACACAAAAATGCTTCTCAGGGAAAAAAAAGAAGACAGAAAAAGAAAGACAAATCTCAGAGTAGATGCAGAGAATGCACTAAAGATTATTGATGCATTCCGCGTCAATACCAAGAGATTTATTACTACATAATCTAGTGATATATTTTTTTTGAAGAAGAGAATTCACATAAACCGGTCCAAGAAATGATTTGGAGAATTAGTTTTGATAACGCTCCTAACGCCAACAGAAATGTTGTAAACAAACAGACAAGTCAAATAACAGGGTGAAGCAAAACTATTATGCTTGATAGATGTATCCATATAGGATTACATGTCAATAATGAATAACTGGCATACCAGCTACCCCAGCAGAATAAAGTCAAAATGGTATGCAACTTCTGATTAAAAGAATTGGAGGGGCAAGGGGCAAGACAGTGGGAAAAGAAAAAATAAAGGCACTTATCCCTCACAGACTCCCACCTCAAGCAAGATATCTGAATCTGTGAAACATTTGTGTGTTGTGATTTTTCGGAAGAAATTCAACAAAAATTTTGTTATTAGCCTACAATTTTTAACAAATTGTTGGTTAAATTAGGAGAAATCATTTGTTAATGATTTTAGATATTAAATTATTCATCTTCAACATCTTAGCCTTCATCCCAAAATATGGGATTGGCATCATGGACTCATTAGAAAGAGATTTCTTTATAAGTCCATATAAGTCCATGATCATAAGAATGCGATAAAGTATTGTGCTCGCTATCACAGGCCTATCACACAACTCTCCTCTATTCGGGCTTGGGACCGGCAGCGAAAATGCTGGCAGTGTTCTAGACAATAAATTATTAACAACAAAAACATACTCATTAAATTATTAATAACAAAAACATACTGTTAGTATGGCCTTGAAGTAATGTAGTAAGATGGCTATTTGGATTAAGGACAATGCAAGGAAGTGAGATATGCATCCATTGATATGAAATACCAATTAATCTAGTTTATTGATCTTACTCTGTGTTTTGGACACATCCAGTACACAGAGGATAGATGCCATATCCAATAACGTAGGAATGCACCAATGTGCTTCCGATGATAAGGACTTTCATGTTTCTCTTTACTGAAGTAGAAGTGTGTTTCGTTATTTGGTCCATAACACAAGGCTTCGTAGGAAGTTAGCTCATTTTCGGAACAGCAGTGGTGTCATCATGGTCCTTCCTTGCAATGATCTGTAAAATGTCCCCACCATACTTACAAGGTACCAGTAACTTCATTGCACAGTACAACAATATGTGATCAAATCCCCGGCAAAAAATCGCACTCTACCAGCCACTAAGGACTGGCTTAGTTGTAAGGGGTGAGCATGGGTTATAGGAAATCCAAAGTTCATCTCCAAACTCCATGCCAACACTTTTCTTTTTTAAGGAAAAAAGAAGAAAATATGATACTCTTTACCTTTTCCTTGACTTCAGTTTAGACATACACCATCTAAAAAATTAAAAACACTGTCCTTCATGTACTTTTATTCAACAACGTACAATCCTAAGACCCTTGTTAAAAAAACAAAAAAGTAAAAGTAAAGATAACCCATTTACCTATTTTTCCTTTAGTTGGTTAGATCTAGACCTATGCCATCTCAAATCACTGTATAAGTTTCGAACTGTCCTTCCCCTTATTTCTTTCCTAAAGATACAAGCTATTCTCCTGCATCACAGTAAGATGAGTGCTTCTTTCTCATTATGTTTGAAAGAAGTTCTAACAATGACATTATCTAGCTTTCGAGCTTTATAGTTTCCTTTCCAAATAGAGTACACACTATTGTGCAAAGAAGGAATTGAGGACCACATAAGTAGAAATACCCCATATTGACACAAGTGGTGTACAGTTGATTCAAGATACCACAGTAAAAATCATGTGCTCCAAAAGATATCGCCTTCATTCATCCTCATATAATACAGCAGTTTCTTTAGGAAGTGTTTATTCACAAGCCTCTTTACCAGATAGAAAACGCATGCTTGTGCAAAGAAGGAACTGAGGACCATAAAAGTAGAAATGCCCACATATTGACACAAGTGTTGTAAAGTTGATTCAAGATACCATAGTATAAATCATGTGACCAAAAGATATCGCCTTCTTTCATCCTCATACAATACAACAGTTGCCTTAGGAAGTGTTCATTCACGAGCCTCTTTACAACATAATTTTATTAGCAAGACCCTTTACCACATATAACTTGTCCAACATTTCCAGAAGGAACTAGATGCTCTTTGGCACCGTAGTATAGTTTGTATCCGCCAAACATTGTCTTACGATCCAGACCGTCCATGTAATTATCATCCATTTTGCCCTGGTTTCCATGATTCTCCTTGTTCAAGAACTAGTTCAATCAAGATGTCTTTAGCCCTTCCCTGTTCACAGCTGACATTGTCTTACCACCGAACTTGGAGAAGTTATTGTATACGGCATGCAAAGAAGGTGCAATTGATTTTCTCCATGGAATAAATACTTCATCAGATAACTAATTTTTTAGCATTGGACTTGGGAACTAAAACCATACATACTAAAAGTTCTGGTTTAATGTTCCTGTTCCTGATGAAGTGTCACTGTCTTCAATTGGTTCTGCATGTGGAAGTTAGGTGTAGGGACCAAGGTTTTAGGTCTCGGTTTCGGTCTGGGTATCGTTCTTGCCAAAATTTAAGTTTCAGTATCGGTTTCGCCCGTTTCGGTGGTTACGGAAGCAAGTTTCAGTTTCGTCCGCATTGTTAGTTTCGACAGTTTCGTTTCGGATATCAGTTTCAGTTTCGGAGATACTTTAAATATGTATATATTATATACACACAGTGATGGTTTCGGATGTTCTTAAATCTAAACCTATCAAATACTATTAAATACTTAACAAACTAAAATATTAATCATATATTATCAAATACTAAATACTAAATAGATAAACTAAATTTGAGTTCGTAATCATATCAAATACTAAATACCTAAAGTTTGGTACTTAAATACTAAATATTAGATAAATGAATAGATCTTAAAGCTTGCCTTGCGCACCCATCATTTTACCTTACGCACATACCACTTATTTACAAGTTTGCCAAAAAAACGTTGGGCGTTGCTTTGCGCACCCACCATTTTGCTTTGTGCACATACCACTTATTTACAGGGTTGCCACAAAATATCCGCTTGATATGCACACCGACTGTTTTACTTTACGCACATACCATTTATTTACAAGTTTGCCTTTTTAAAGAACGCATCATCTCCTAAAAGGCAACTCGGGCCTCTCTCTCTCTTTGCTCTCTCACTCTCACGCTAGATGGTTGAAGCGGGTTAGGCGAGGCAGGAGGCAGGTTCGGCGAGGCGGCGACGCGATGAGGTGAGTACAATTTTTTCATCATCTTCCTTTTGCCCTTTTTCTTCTTTTTAGCAATTTTTTCTTGGTTCTGCCTCTTCTTCGATTAATTCATCATCATTTTTAAGCCGAAACCCAAGGGTTTTCTCCTCTCTTTTAACCGAGCTTTCTATGCAACCTATTGATTCACGAAATTTTTTGGATTTTTTAGAGAAATTTTATTTAATTACACATTCTTCTTCCTCCGTCTTCGACCGGTACTGAACGGTATCGGTCAGTTTCGGCCGGTATCGGTCAGTTTCGGTCGGTATCGGTCAGTTTTGGCAGGTATCGGTCGAAACTGACCAATACCGTTCAATATCGGCTGATACTGAAACTAACCCTTAGTTTCGGTATCGTCAACTTCCCATACGATACGATACGGCCGATACCTAATGGTATCGGCCGATACCTCAAACCCTGGTAGGGACAACAAATAGGAATGTTCAAGAACAATTGACAATCTGGGTAGGGTGAAACATGTACAGAAGATGCGATATAACCGAATTGCACTTGGTATTTTATATTCAGATGGTTGTGGATATTCAACAGAATATGGAGCATCAAAGATAACACTAGCTGTTATGGTTCAGATTTAAAAATGTGGCAGCATGTATTGGTTTATTGGAAGTTTGGAAAAAACATTTTAGCCAGGGATTGGACCCGTTCATGAGAAATAAAAAAGGTGTGACTGAGAGGTTACGGAGCTTGATTTTGGAGTCCATAAAAATCAGAGATATGGTTTAAGTGAGTTAGTTAATCTGCCATCTCCCTTGTATTTATTATTAATATTATTGTATTGGTAATTTTACATATAACCCCTTTTACATAAAGCCGCTCTAATATGTTATATATTATATCACAACACTCTCCCTAAGAAGAATGTTATACATATAACCCCTTTTAGTATCTTAGTTCTCCTATATTGAACAAGAATGACCCTAGGAAAATCCAGTGTAAATATTGAAGCATGAACTTCTGCACTATAGTGAGTTATGTAGAAAATATACATACAACAACAAACTGCACTACCATCTTACAGATTTTGGGTCAGCTAGATGAATCATATACAACAATTTGCACATATTAAGCACATAGCACTCTGAAAGATCAAAGAATAATCTGTGTCATCTTCATCGTTATCTTGTTCACTTAGTCTCCATTAACTGGGATCATTATATGAAGAAATAATCATAAAACTTTTCGACCATCTCAGTAGTGTAAGAGTACATATGTGCCATAAAAAGGAAGTAATAAACTTCACCTCTTTTGCCAACAACTTCATGAAATAACATCAAGTTCTCAATTAGCCGATACCAAGATTTTTCTTACAAGTCATGACCACAACTCGTTACCAGAACTGATGATCAATTATCGAATAATCATCATTATCGGTATCAGCTAAGGCATTTCTAGTCAAAACAGAGCAGGCAATAAAGTGGTACGCAAATAGTGAAGGCCCCAAGAACAGACAACAAAGGTAGAGACAGGCCCATCGGTCGGATAAACTAAATCATGTTATTTTCTGACAAGCTTCCACTGTCATACTGACAATCATCTAACATTCCAAGTGATTGTTTTACTGTATATGCGTCATGCATAAAGCATCTAGTACTCCAACATATGTTTATTTTATAAAAAAACTCATAGAATTTCTCTATAAATAGAAAATTCACAATAACTTCAAAATAAGTTTTCTGACTCAAAACCATTCGGTCTAAAAAAACAAGGTGTGGCCATCGTCTTATAATACAAGGTTTATCCATTCCAAGACCCCTAACATTACATTATCATCAATTTATAATACAACATAATGACAGGCTCCATTAACATCACAGGCAAATGTAAACCGGAATTGAAGAGAGCTAAAGATTTGATGTTAGGCCTAGGATAGTCCGGGATCATGTAAAACAGACAATAAGACAATAAATGTACCTGTTAAAGACACATCCCTTCCCCTTTGCCAGAAGTAGAACCTTCTATTTCCTACTAGTTACTAAGGAATTTATAATCCAACAATTTTTCCACTTCTATTTTTTTCAGAAATCATCTAAGGAACTGACTTCAAATATAATTTTTTTGTTGTCAAATGATTGTTCCATCATCATTATCAAGAAGAACAAATGAATATCCATTGAATGGGGGTGGTCAGAGATCACAATTACATATCGAGAATAATCTACAAAACATTGCTAGCCTGACATTAGCCATCTAGGTCAGTGCCAAATCCATATGATAACCATGAATAGGGGCCCCCCAGAAAACCCAATATAAATGTTTGGGAGCAAGGAACCCAGTCTTTGTCATTAAATAGGTGAAGCTCGTACAACCTAGCGGCTCTCTAAATTCTCCTCAAAATAAAACAGATCAAAAAACCAAGCTTGGTTTCCTAAATTGTGTTAAAAGCACCATCTTTTTCGTAGTAGGTGTTGTACACAACCTTGCAGCATCTTTTCTGCACTTTAGTATCATTGGCTTTCAATTTCCTTGAAATAGCTACATTCCCCGGGAAGTTTTGGAGATAATATTCATCTTTCAGCAATCCAACTGCCATTCACAAGAAAAAATTACCCCACTACAACTTATTTCAACTAAAACTTGGGATAGTGCGTTTCCATCAATTAAGGCTGCTTTTAGCTTAGAAATTGAAGCAGATATTTAAGAGAACGTGCTACATTGTGGAGAGGGAAGCGTACTGTCGGTTTTAGAGAAGACGGCGAGGCGAAGAGCCCAGATGTCGAAAAACCCGAACCAGACGGAGGCGAGGCGTAGCGACCCCACCAGCATCAGCCACCACCCAAGAGGTCTCATCTCTCTCGCTCTCTCGCTCTCTCAGAGACAACTTCGCAAACAGGTAATGGGTACACCTGAATGAGAGCAAGATGGAAACCAAGGTAACCTATACGGACATGTGAGTTGCACGAGGGGTAAATAGCGCAGGAACGGGTGATGGGTACACCTGAATGAGAGCAAGATGGAAACCAAGGTAACCTACACGGACATGTGAGTTGCACGAGGGGTAAATAGCGCAGGAACGGGCGATGGGTACCCCTGAATGAAAGCAAAATGGAAACCAAGGTAACCTAAACGGACATGTGCGTTGCACGATGGGTAAATAGCGCAGAAACGGGACTGGGGGGGGGGGGAGGGGGGTTCTTCCGAAAAAGTGTTGAGGTAGGCACATGTTGAGTCCTCCATTCAAACATTGACTCGGTTGGCATTTAATTTATTTTTTCAAATTAGTCAGGATCAGTTGTTAAACATCAGATGTCTAATTCTGATGGGACTTAGTTTTTCTAAAACCTTGTCAGAACCAAACATCTGGTGATTAGGCAACATACGTCTCATCATGTGAGGTTAATTTTTTTCATTCAACATGCACCAGACGCCTGACATTCATTTTGTAGACATCTAATCAATGATGAGACGTATGATTAGTGAACGTCAGATAAACCATACGGCCATGTGAGTAGCACGTAGCACGAGGGATTGAATGACACAGGAACGGAACGGCTCGCATATGTATTGGTTTTACCGTGAAGGATAGAACACGGTACATCGATTAGAACAATAATCCGCCCAGGTTCCCCATGAGTTGCTTGGATTGTTGGGCACGGGTTATGCACATGGTATTAAGTGGTATTGTAGTGTGTTGTAATCTGTTTAATAATGAACAGCGGATAGTGTGGGGACTGGTCCTTCCTGTCCATATGCAGAGATGGTCAATTGATCGTTGTGCTTAATTTTTCAATTTTTTAAACTTTTTAAATTAACTTTGGGCACATGTGATGCAAGCACGAAATCCTTTATACAAATGACGAAGTTGTCGCCTTTGTCCCCATCATATTTTGTTTAGGAGCCACGTAGGACTCCACCTCACTCCAATGGCCCAAAGTCCACCCACAATACACCCTCCCACCCAAAAACAACAACTTCACAACCACCACTCAAAAAATCCCACCCCCCCCCCCCCCCCCACGCGCGGACGATACCCACACTCACACCCACTCTTTCCATTCGATCCGGTTTGGGTGCACATTTTACCCCCAACCACACACGTGCACCCACACTTCTCACTCCTTTTCGGTTGTGCACGTTCACCGCATCCTGTTCGTGGGAATTTCTTATGTGACATGCACTATGTGCACTGGTTATTTCTAGTATATTATACAATAAAGAGCATTCAGTTACAATAAAATACTGTGTAGGACAAAGTGTTTAATAGAGTGGTGTTCTAGATTGTTGGATACTGGCCATTAAGTTCAATATGGTTTTAATAATTATCATCACATTATGTGTTGCTAATGACTCTACTTGTTTTAGTCTTAGATTAATTACATGGTTATATCTTGATGGAGACAAAGCATAGAAATGTTGGGTTGTTTGCATCAATGTAACGGCCTGTTTTTCTAGTCGTAGGTTGACTGTTGTGTGCGTGTATTTTTACTTCGTTGATCCGATTATTTTCATCCAAGTGGTTATTCGTCCACACGTCAACGCAAGCGCGTCGTCGTTTTCAGTTTACCGAAGCGTAATTTTTTTATCTGTAAATCATGATTATTTTTAATTAAAAAGTTAATTATTAAATTACTTGTTACCTTTAACTAAATTACGTTTATTAGTAATTTTTCCTAAACTACCTTTACCTGTTACTTTATCCTAACCCTAACCTACCCAATTGAATCCCACCGAAAGAATCGGTGAGATCCAACATCTGCTTTTACTCCCCCTACCACACAACCACTCCCTTGAATTTGTCTCCCTCCACATCGTTCTTAAACCAGCCTACAGAAACATCGACAGCAACCCACAGGAACAAACAACCACCATCACAGGCAACCACCAACATCCACAGCAACCAACACCGGCAACAACCCATTCCTCCACCATCGGCCACCACAACAACCCCTTCACATCATCATCACCACCTCAACCATACAAGCAACAAACAATCGGCCTCCACCATTTCTTTATAACCCAAAAAAACCAAAAGAACAAATCAGAATCCCAAATCCAACACAAATCAACCCCCCAAATCATCTCCCAAATCTTGCCCTCATCACGAATCGCCGCCCGATCTCTCGCTCGTGCCACCCCGGAGCCGTCGTCGATCAGCGTTGCCGCTCTGATCTCGTCGAAGCCACGACGTGTCCCGATCGTCGCCTCCGTTCTCAGATCCGCAACCCCCGCCTTGATCGCCGCCGCCGCTCCGGAGAACCGCCCCGCCGCCGCTCCAAAATCGCCTCCGCCACCTCGGATCACGCCTGCTCGCTGCCGACCGCCGCCCAGCCCGCAACCCCGTCGCCACCCGCCTCGGATCGCAGCCATCCCCGCCTGAAAGAAGCCGCCCCGAGCCCTAGGCCACCGCCCGGAACCCCCGTACGCCGAAGCCGCCGCCCCGTGCCCGCCTGCACCGCCCCCGTGCCTCGGATCCCTTGGCCGCGCCGCTCTAGCTTCCCCTTGCTGCCGATCCTCCCCCGTGCGCCCTCTGCAAGCATCAACAGCAAAAAAAGGGAAAAAGAAAGGGAAACGAGAAGAACAGAAGACAGAGAGAGAGGGTGAGAAGTGATGAGTTTTATTAAGTTAAATTAAGATAAGTTTATAAAGATAAGTTAATTTATTATAATAGGATTTTATATAAGATACTATTATAAAGTTATATAAGTTAATTATAACAGGTTAAGTAAAAGTTAATTTTTATTAAGATTAAGTTATGGATATTAAGTAAGTTTAAGTTTAAGTTTCTAATATAAAGCTATTATTTTCATAACCCTATATAAGTAAATATGTTGGTAGTTAATGTAATTAATCACTTATAACAACAAGTTAAGTTCTAATAACATGATTTAAGTAATTAATTATAATTTAGTTAGTGTAATGTTCCCTCTTAGCATGTTAACGATTTGTGTAGCTAACTCATTTGTAACATGTGGACCAGGTACACCGACCGCCTTTCAAAACGTGCCTTTCACGACAAGGCGATTTGGTAACTCATCGTACCCTTGACATCGGTCTTAAAACAATAACAAATGCATGCCAACCTAGTTTTATTTCATTATCACAGTGTTTCCATTTTTGAACTGTTAGCTAAAATTGCACAGTATCGTAAAGGAAGCAGAACTGGGCTACTTGACTTGATTGACAGAAAATTGTGACTGGAAATGTGACATTCTAGTAAATTGCACCGACACTGGGTTTTGGGGTAACTTATAATAGCGAGGGTACGGGGGAGACTAGTCCAGACTTTGTTGTCACCGTGCGGGTTCTAGCAACCCATAACAGTGCCGGTGACAACCATCACAGATCACAGATCACAGATTATTGCACAGTACTCAGAGAATAGGTTCACCCGGGTAGCACCCGCGGCAAGAGTTGGCCTCTTGGTTGCTTACTGTACCCGCATTATAAGTCACGGTCTAGGTAAAGGCACAATTAGACTCTCGTACCATAGTTACTTTTAATATTGCACTTTTAACTGCTGGAAATTGATGACGGATGTAAAACTGCAAAGTTACCTTTCTGCTCTCTTTTTCCCTTACCATTATTGTTCGCACTTTACCTCTATTAAACTTCCATGCTTGTACAATTGTTTTAATATCCATGTATAGAGATACTTTGAGTTACGTCTGATCCTGGCGACCCTTCTCTTTGTGGTGGACTCGCCAGATATTCCCCAGGACGAGGAGTTTGCACCAGAGGCTGTAGGCGCTGAGTTCGTAGTTGAGTAAGACCAGCAGGACCCTGAGTATTGAGTGTGAGTGTGGGAGTTTTACTATGTTGCTTTCAGTGTGGATTGATGTATCTTTTGTATTCTATTGTATTTTCCTTTCCTGTTAGCTGCTGGGTTGTAATAAGGTTGTAAAACCACTTTCATTATCAGTATTTTGGCGTATTTCTGCAATAGAGCCTGTGTTGACTTCATTGGTGCCTAGCAGGACTTGTGCATGTTCCAAGCGGTAACGGGCCCCGTAAGTGGGTCGTTACAAGTTTGGTGGCCCATGCAGGTCAGCGCTAAAATCCACATGAACAATACAGGAAGTTCAGAATATGTCGTATAAAATACTCAATGGAACTAATCAAACCTTATGAAATGCAGATAAGCCATGCAAAGAAACACTTCGGGAAGCGGTGACAGTGCCTTTGGATCCGGGATCAACCACCAGATTGGGGGTCCTAACCAAAATGATGCTGGCAATGGAGCCAACAACGGTTCGGGCGCAACCGCATTCCTGACTGCACCGTTGTCTGTAGAAGATTGCATGCGGGGCATGTATGCCCTTCATCAGCAGCTTGGACAGGCCTTGGAACTGGCTTTGCACAGAGAGCAACGAGCTGACCCGAGTGCTTATCACTTTCGAGGGATGAGCCCGAAGACCTTCACAGGGACTGAGAGCCATCTTCAGGCGGAAGAATGGCTCAAGCGCATCACTGATGATTTGAGAGCATCTCAGATTTGAGAAGAAGCCTGGGTGGCTACCGTCAAGAGGCAACTGACGGATGGTGCTAGAGACTGGTGGTAGGCGGTTGAAGACCGCTTGGGATTGCCGATTTCGTGGAATGTATTTACAAGTACCTTCAACGCCCAGTACTTTCCCCCACACGCAACGATCAAGATGAGGAAGAAGTTCATCAACCTGAAGCAGGGTTCGATGACGGTGGATCAGTATGACACTGAGTTCTCCAGGCTCAGCAGGTTTGCTCCAGAGATGGTTACAAATGCTTTGACTCGAGCCCAGTAGTTCCAGCAGGGGCTCAATATTGAGATTCGAAGGATGATGGTCGGTGCTAGCCCGACCACACATGCTGAAGTTCTGGCCATTGCTCGTAACCATGAGATGGTCGAATAGGAGGAAAAGGAAGAACGCATGCTGGCAGCATCTGCGAGGCCCCCATCGACCCAAGCTGGGCCAAGCAGACGGCCCCAGATATACCTCCCTATCCAGCAGGTGCAGTTTAAGAGGCCAGGACCACAACAACAGGCCCTCCCGGTTTGCCACTTTTGCGGAAAGTCTGGACCCTTCAAATCTGAGTGTCGAGGATTTTTAGGCCTTTGTTTGGTTTGTGGAGACTCTGCACACGTGGCTAGAAATTGCCCACATCATAAACCACATGCTCCAGCTCCGGTTCCAGCTCCAGCTCCTCGTGCTGCCCCGATTGGGATCGCCCCACAGCGTCCACCACTACCTCCACAGCAGAGGGTGTTCCAGCAGGCAAGGCAGCAGCCATCACCGAGACGCCAGGCTTACCCCATGACTGTCGAAGAGGCCGAGGCCACCGGTGAAGTGATCACAGGTATAATTATTGCATTATTATCTTTTCTTTCATTAGCATTGGTTGTTTAGATTAGTGTTTGAACCTAGGTGTCGTGCTAGTAGCTGGGAATCCCGCCCTCTCCTTGTTCGACTCGGGAGCATCACACTGCTTTCTAGCGAGTCGATTCGTTCGCACCCATACCGTTCCTGTCAAAACTCTAACTACCGGTTGGAACGTCAATACGGGTGGTTGAGTGATAAAGGCGACCAGTGGGTACCCTCAATGCCCCGTGGTGATTTGTGGGCGAGCTTTGTTTGCCGACTTCATGATGATTGATATCCCGAACTTTGATGCTGTATTTGGGATGGATTGGTTGGGAACTTTCCATGCCACCATCGACTGTTGTCGAAGGAGGGCAGCCTTCGATATTCCTGATCATCCGAAGTTCGAGTTCATTAGTGGGAGCAGATCTATGGGACCGGTTAAGTACAAGGCCAGGTCGACTGAAGCAATAGCAGCCGTGATGGACGCTGAGCCCGAGATACCAGAAGTGGTTCGAGGGTTCTTGGATGTGTTTCCAGACGACCTTACAGGTTTGCCTCCGGATCGCACCCTTAAATTTGCCATCGAACTAATGTCAGGAGCCCAGCCGATGTCCAAGGGACCATATCATTTAGCACCATCTGAGCTAGAAGAATTGCGGGTCCAACTTGATGAGCTACTGAAGAAGGGATGGATACGACCCAGTGTATCTCCCTGGGGATCTCCTATATTGCTGGTGAAGAAGAAAGACGGATCCCTTCGTATGTGTGTTGACTACCGCAAGCTGAACAAAGTCACCGTGAAGAACAAGTACCCTCTACCGCGCATCGACGATCTTTTCGACCAGCTCGGTGGGTCAAGCGTCTATTCGAAGCTGGATCTGAGGACAGGGTACCATCAGGTAAAGGTGAAAGATGAAGATGTTCCCAAGACTGCATTCAGAACCAGATACGGACATTATGAGTACTTAGTGATGCCGTTTGGTGTGACCAATGCACCCGCGGTATTTATGAGTCTCATGAACCAAGTATTGTATGAATACTTGGACAAGTTCGTTGTAGTCTACATCGACGACATTCTCATCTACTCGAAGAATGCGGTGGAGCATGCAGAGCATCTCAGGAAGGTTCTCGAGACCCTGAGAAGACACCAGCTTTATGCCAAACTTAGCAAGTGCGAGTTTTGGTTAAACGAGGTGGCATTTCTAGGCCACGTGGTGTCTGGAGAAGGGATTGCTGTTGATCCTGAAAAAGTAGCCGCTGTTCAAAACTGGCCAGTCCCCCGAACGATGACCGAGATTCGAAGCTTCTTTGGACTAGCTGGCTACTACCGGAGGTTCATCAAAGACTTCTCGAAGATCACGGGAGCCATGACGCGATTAACGAGAAATGATGTGATGTTTGTTTGGTCGAAAGCAGGTGAGGATGCTTTCCAGGAGCTGAAGAAGAGGTTGACCACTGCACCCGTCTTAATCATTCCAGACCGATCAGGAGGATTCGAAGTCTTCTGCGATGCATCTGGCAAAGGACTCGGATGCGTGCTACATCAGCATGGTCGAGTCGTAGCATATGCATCCAGGCAGTTGAAGATCCATGAGAAGAACTACCCCACTCATGATCTTGAGTTGGCGGCAGTGATTTTTGCATTGAAGATTTGGAGGCACTTCCTATTGGGTGAGCACGTGAAGGTGTTCTCGGATCATAAGAGTCTGAAGTATCTCTTCACTCAGAAGGAGCTCAACATGCGTCAGAGGCGATGGGTTGAGCTTATGGCAGATTATGACATTGACCTTCAGTACCATCCTGGGAAAGTCAATGTTGTACCGGATGCATTGAGTCGTCTTCCAGCAGTGATGACCCTTACGACTCAGTGGAGATTGCAGCAAGAGATCCGGGACATGGGTATAGAAGTGATTCTACCAGGGATGACTGCATCTTTGATGGGCATGCATATCCAGTCGACCTTGGTAGAGAGGATCAAGTGTACTCAGATGGAGGATGAGAAGCTGCGGAAGATTAGAGATCTGGTGATAGCAGGCCAAAGACCAGAGTTCAAGATTCATGCAGATGGATCCTTGAGGTTTGAGGACATGATATGTGTACCGTCTGGTGCCATTAGAGAGGAGCTGTTGGAGGAAGCTCACAGCTCTCCTTACTCTATACATCCTGGAGGTACCAAGATGTACCAGGATCTGCGACAGCATTACTGGTGGCATGGCATGAAGAGAAGCTTCGCTCGGAGTGTAGCGAAGTGTATTGTGTGCCAACAGGTGAAGGCTGAACACCAGAGGTCTGCCGGCTTGTTGCAGCCATTGCCCATTCCGGAGTGGAAATGGCAGCACATCACGATGGACTTCGTGACCGGTCTACCCAAGAGTACGAAACAGAATGACGCTGTCTGGGTGATCGTAGACCGATTGACCAAGACCGCGCACTTCATTCCTTTCAGAGTGGGCCAGTCTACAGAAGTATTGGCCAAGAAGTACATGGATGAGATTGTGAAGCTGCATGGAGTTCCTATCAGCATTGTCTCGGACAGAGACACCAGGTTCACATCTCGTTTCTGGAGGAGCCTTCAGGATAGCTTGGGGACTCACTTGAGTTTTAGTACGGCTTACCATCCGAAGACAGATGGTCAGTCAGAGCGTACTATTCAGATACTGGAAGACATGCTGTGGGCATGTATGCTAGACTTCAAAGGATCATGGGAAGATCATCTCCATTTGGTGGAGTTTGCATACAACAACAGCTACCAGTCTAGCATTGGTATGGCACCTTTTGCGGCACTGTATGGGAGGAAGTGCCGATCCCCCTTGAGCTGGGATGATATGGGAGATCGAGAGCTGGTTGGTCCTGAGCTAATCACTGAAGCCGTAGATGTGGTTCGGACCATCAGAGAGAAGCTGCAGCTGGCTCAGGACAGGTACAAGCATTGGGCAGATGCGAAGCGTCGACATTTGGAGTTCCAGCCCGGTGATCATGTATTTCTGAAGATCTCGCCCAACAGAGGATTGATTCGCTTTGGTCGGAGAGGAAAGCTCAGTCCCCGATTCATTGGGCCTTTCGATATTTTGGAGCGAGTCGGAGAGGTGGCATACACGCTTGCACTGCCCCCTGCCTTAGAGGGAGTGCACAATGAATTCCACATCTCGCAGCTGCGTCGCTATGTAAGCGACCCGAGTCATGTCGTGGACTACTCAGAGATCGCAATTCGTCCAGACTTGACGTACGAGCAGCAACCCGTGGAGATCCTTGATCGACGCCAGAAAGTCTTCAGGAACAGGACTATTGACATAGTCAGAGTGATGTGGTGTCGAGACTCGCCAGGGGAGTCTACCTGGAAGCGAGAGGATGAGATGCGAGAACGTTACCCTTACCTTTTCCCTGTCCTATAGAGAATTCCGGGGACGGTATTATTCTAAGGAGGGTAGGATGTAACGGCCTGTTTTTTAGTCGTAGGTTGACTGTTGTGTGCGTGTATTTTTACTTCGTTGATCCGATTATTTTCATCCAAGTGGTTATTCGTCCACACGTCAACGCAAGCGCGTCGTCGTTTTCAGTTTACCGAAGCGTAATTTTTTTTATCTGTAAATCATGATTATTTTTAATTAAAAAGTTAATTATTAAATTACTTGTTACCTTTAACTAAATTACGTTTATTAGTAATTTTTCCTAAACTACCTTTACCTGTTACTTTATCCTAACCCTAACCTACCCAATTGAATCCCACCGAAAGAATCGGTGAGATCCAACATCTGCTTTTACTCCCCCTACCACACAACCACTCCCTTGAATTTGTCTCCCTCCACATCGTTCTTAAACCAGCCTACAGAAACATCGACAACAACCCACAGGAACAAACAACCACCATCACAGGCAACCACCAACATCCACAACAACCAACACCGGCAACAACCCATTCCTCCACCATCGGCCACCACAACAACCCCTTCACATCATCATCACCACCTCAACCATACAAGCAACAAACAATCGGCCTCCACCATTTCTTTATAATCCAAAACAAACCAAAAGAACAAATCAGAATCCCAAATCCAACACAAATCAACCCCCCAAATCATCTCCCAGATCTTGCCCTCATCACGAATCGCCGCCCGATCTCTCGCTCGTGCCACCCCGGAGCCGCCGTCGATCAGCGTTGCCGCTCTGATCTCGCCAAAGCCGCGACGTGTCCCGATCGTCGCCTCCGTTCTCAGATCCGCAACCCCCGCCTTGATCGTCGCCGTCGCTCCGGAGAACCGCCCCGTCGCCGCTCCAAAATCGCCTCCGCCACTGACGTGACCGCCCCGGCTTGCTATCCGCAAATGGCCGGGGGACCCGCGTGGGGGTTTAGAAATTTGTAACAGCAAGCGCACGGTGTTGTAGTGTGGCTTGGGGGTCGAACACAGGGAGGCTAGGATGTGCTTGAGTCAAGGAGGACCAAAATCACCCCGAAGGCGAGCTAGCCCGAATCGGTAAATGGTTGTCACGGAAAGGAATGAAGGGTATGAACAATAAGAAAATAAACCCGGGACTTTGGTTTCCACTCCGACGAGCGACCCTCGCCGATACGGCCTACGGGTATGGATAGCGATCGGAATTAGGGTCTAATGGTGGGACGTTGCCTCTGAAAGTGGTACCCGGCATCCCATGGGCCCGATATTCCGGTCGGTGCCCATGATGATACACCGGACTTCCCGGATTCGATCAGTGGGCAC